>PVKS010016599.1:0-43637 GCA_004027875.1 Aplodontia rufa
CCCAGAGATCTAAGGGTCGATTGTCCCCACTCATCTGTGGAGGTGGGGACTAGACCCTGGACAATGAGAAAGTTGGTCTAGTAACATGAGTTAAATCCAGATAAGATGTAATGCTTTATAATCTAATATCTTTTTTTAGAGTTATAAAGGGAAAGGGAAGGGAGGGATAAGGGAGGGTAATTGGGGGGGGCACTCCTGGGGAGAATTGCAATATCCAGAATATTTACACATTTTATACACATTTTATATTATTTTGTTAAAATCGTGTAAGGTTGTTCAAAAAAAAATCATAAAAAAAATAAAAATAAAAATGTTAAAAATGTATAAGTTGGCTTTAGAGTTTTTTTTATGTCCTCACCTACTATTATGAAATGGTCTCCAAGAAAAAAGAAAATTGAGTAAAAATATGTAAAAATATATAAGGAATGCATTTGCACACACATGCTAATATTTGGTAGAGAAGAACAAAAGTATTTTGAATTACATTTTGAAAAGAAAAGGAACAGTATTAAACAGTAAAGGATGAAGTTTTTCTTTTCCAAATGTAACTTGCTTCATAGATTTATCAGAGCTATATTTTAGTTTTTACATAAATGTGAATATATATATATTACAATAACAATGAAATAAAACAAATATGCTAAAAGTACATCAATTTAGTAGGAAAACTTTACAAGATAGAACTAATTAAAATATCTTTAAAACACAAACTTTAAGGAATAGTTCATGTGGGGCACAACCAAAAAATGAAATAACTACAAAAAATATTTTCTTCATATTTTGACTTGACATATCCTTTCAGTAGTTATATTGGTGGTAGCATTTAAAAGTATATTCATTTTAACATTCCCTGATATGGAATAGAGAATAATGTCATGAAACAGAATTGCAGCATGGAGAGAGAATACATTGCTATAAGTTTGGTATGTGAAAAGTAAATTTTTCAATAACCAATGCTGATTGCCATTCGTGACATTTAGATGTATTTATTTCATCTTATCTTGTGATTTTTTTTTTTTTAAAGAGAGAGGGACAGTGAGAGAGACAGAGAAAGAGAGAAACAACTTTATTTAGTTTTTCACATGGCTTTAGTTGCTCCAACACTTAGTTGTGTATGTGGTGGTGGGGTTTGAACCCGGGTCCTCGTGCTTGCCAGGCAAGCACCGAAACCGCTGAGCCACCGCTCCAGCCCCTTATCTTGTGATTTTTAATTTATGTATTTTTCCTTTTCTTGACATGTTAACCTTTATTGAGACATTTTAAAATCTTGCTTTATCAAAAATGCAATTTCTCCTTTATATTAGAAAATAAAATCTTATATCCAATTGGTCAATAATTGCTTATAAATTTCTACAAGCCTTTTAAACTAAACCAACTACATTTGTCATGGTTTTCTCTTTTTTTTTTCTGGCCTAATGCAATAAATATCCTCTTACTCAAATCTTATAAATTGTTATTTCAATTTTTATTTATTTCTTGTATTATACTAACCACCTCAGCATTATCAATATTATTTTACACAGATTTCCTTAACTTTGTACTCTGAAGTATGTTGATCATTTACAGCCACAGATTTTGTATGTCTGAAGTTAGGATGGTCTTGATCTGACAAGAACTATTCTACAAATAATCATGCTTCCAAACCATACGATTTTGGTTATATTCTGCTGTAAATAATGGTAGCAATTGACCAGATCAGTTTATATCATCTATGGCCAGAACGCTCCTTGTGGTCATTTAGTAAGAAAATGAACTTAAGCCCAGGCCAAATATCATATAAATGACAATTAAAAAGACAAGGTAGCACACCAAAATTATAAAATGTGATTGATGACAAAATATCAGTGATCAGCAACTCAATGATCAGAATAGATCTTAGGAAGATATTTTTTTATTTTCCCCATTTTCCAATGATTTTCAGGTCCTAAACTGTATGATTGCCATAACAAATTACTCTGATTAGTAGTTGAAATAACAGAATTTTATTTCCTCACAATTCTGGAAGCTGAAATTCTGAGACAAGATTTCATCATGTTGGTTTCTTTTGATACCTGTCTCCTTAGTTGGAGATGGTCACCTTACCCTTGTGCCCTTAAGTGATGATCCGTGTATAAGGGAGGGTGTCCTAATTTCCTCTTTTTACAAGGACACTGGTCATATTTAATGAAAGCTTGCCATAAAGTCCTCATTTTAGCTCAATCATGTCTTTATGTATTCCATCTCCTATCAAGTGTGAGAGTTACTAAGGATTAGAATTTCAACATGTGAATTTGGAGATACATAATTCACTAATAATAGTATATCTCATGCTCATTGAGTTAAGTAGTTTGTCTAAGTTCAGAGAGACCCTATTATCAGAGTAGCTATCATTCAAACCAAGCTCTCTTGGTCATCACAACCAATATCTTAGGATAGAAACTGCCAATCAACCAGGATTATATATATTTAAAAATCATTAGTAGTGGGCTGGAGCAGTGGCTCAGTGGTTACTGTGCTTGCTTGGCATGCATGAGGACATGGGTTCAAGCCCCAGCATCACATACACAATGAAGTGTCAGAGCAACAAAAGCTACATGAAAAATTAAATAAAATTGATTCTTTCTCTTGCTATTCCTCTCTATCTTTAAAAAAAGCATTAGTAGCTTGCCATGGGTAGCATAGCATTATTAAAATAATAATGTTTTCATCTAAATTTCTACCAAATATTTTGCATATTTGTACTTTGAAGCAAAAATATATCCTATTACTTCCAATGGTAGCATAAAGTTTACTCAAGGAACACAAATGGCACAAAGTTTCCTCATTATTCATTTTGTGGAAAGGATTATTATGTAGCTATTTCATTTTCATATATGAAGTACAAGTTTATACATATTTATGTAGCAAGACAGTGATAAATTTGTTTTGAGAAACGAAATTTATCTGAAATCAAAATGTTTTAGTTTTATGGGCGTAGTTTATGGCTACTAAGCATTAATTTGATGTTTACTTATCTTTGTTGATCAAAGAAATATACATTTACTTTCCTCATTCAGTAATTTTATACTGCCATTTTTCATATGTCAACTCACTTATGGATAAACCAACCTACAAGTCAAATCTGAACATACTGGGCTTGCCTACAATTACCTGACATGCTTTCCATGACAGACAAGTATTGAGATTTACGGTGTCTCCTTTGCTTCAGTTCCCAAGGTGATAGACTTGCTCAGTATGCACTCTATCGTAAAGATAGCCATATTTCCTTTAAATATAGTATGTATCTATATTTAGAAGGTGACTATTATGCAATCCAGAACAGCATTAACATTATTTTAGTTACTTTCCTAAATAAAGAACCCACTTAAAGTTTATTTATTCTGAAACTTCCATTACAAATCTCATAAAATAATATTATTTAGAACATAGATTACTCAGGACACTGAGATTAAGAACCATTGAAAATACATAAAATTATTTTTATGGCAATTCATACTCAGAATAGGCACTTATAAAACAGGGGAAGAATCTCTTAGCAAAACATTTGTTTCCCTGAGAAATATAAAGTAAATCTTCCTTAAAAGTTGTGAATAGTGGTGATAAGATGAACTAAGAAGGCAAGAAAATAGAGGCCATACCTAAGTTGAAAGATAAGACCATTTCTTAAATGTTTTTATTCTTGCAGCCAGTATTTCCATTTGTCCCTGAAGATTGTGTAGACTTTTTTTGCCCTCTGAATCTCTGAAGAACAATTAGATACTGGAACTTGCCCTGTTACAATCGATACATTGAACTTCCAGGTTCTAATGGGTAAAATTCAATATCATACATACTTTGTACATACCAGACCTATCAAATTGAAATAGGAAGTGCTAAATTCCAATAAAATACAATTTATGAATTTTTGGCTTCCTACATTAATAAATAAGTTATTGTGCTTTTTAAAGAGTCACATGATTGTAATTCAAGGCCTTTTGAAAAAGTATAATACTTTTACAGTTTCCAGGATATTTAATTTAAAATAAATAAGAAGGGCAATACGAATGTTACTTCAAAAAGCTTATTGCATAAATGGATGCTATATATTCATGTTTGTATTTCCCTTTATATGTATATGATTTTTGACTGTATCTTTCATTTTTAAATTATCCTAACTTATCTAAAACAATGTCAGGTAATGCATATTTGCCCTTCATGAATTTTATAAAAAGGCATTGTAAGAAGAACAGTGGGAATCTTCTAAGTTTTTCTTGAATATCTTTAAATGTATCTTGTTAAACATGGACTTTCAGTATGTTCCTCGGTAGAAAATGAAGCTCTTTTATAGCAAAGTATTCATCATGAAAGTTATTTTAATGTTTTACCAGTTGAGTAAAGGACATACGATATCTCCTTCAAATAACATTTTGGTAGGAGAGTGTGGAGCTCCAGTCACTGACTAAACACTACTCTCTGTCACAGGGAGAACTTGTCTACAGCCACCTGTGTGTGGGAAGAGCTCAGAGGTCTCAACTCTGTGTAGGGATTGAGAGGGAATGTGACATATAAAGGGACATGTGATTGTGACACATTCATTGCTAATGGAGAGATTTATTTGTGACTTAGATTTTTTTCTGTACAATCCTAAAAGATTTTATAAATGCCTCTAGATGGTTTTGTAGTGTCATTTGGTTTACAACAAAGACACTATGATGTATGTATGAAATTATGACATGCATATGACATGAGTGAAGTTCAGGAACAGCCGAAGTCCACTGGAATTCTGCCAAACATCAGAAAATTTTGACAATAAATACCTAGAGCTAATGTACACTCCAGTGCAAATTTCCCTGTGCCCCTCAGCTATTGTGACAGTGGCTGCAGGATATGAACAGTAAGCAATAAAACTCAACATCAGTGCTGCTACTAACCAGAACTTTGATTTGATCCAACAGCACACATATGAAAGGAAAAGAAAAGAAAAGCAAGGACTCTAAAAACCACAGCACTCAGCTGCAGTTGAACTTCACATTGGTGATGGTGTAGGGTCTGACTTAAATCAGATTGTTCACTAACTAAAAAATTTGGGTGCTTAGTTACTTGTACCTAACTCCCAATCGTCAAAATAATTCCATAGTACAGAATAAGACTCTACCTTAGCCACATTTTAAAATTCCTTATATTTTGTACACTTTGCTAAACAATTATTAAGGGGCACCTTAAAAGACAATGGATTATGAGGTCATACAGGTTATATGAATTGCCAGTTCCACTCAGAGATTTTTTGGAGTGTGTGATAAACTTAAATGAATTTATTACTCACTTGACTTACAATGAGTTTTCTTTGCAAATTGCATTTCACTAATTCATACTGCATATTTTGTAAAACATTTCATTGATCACCAACAGTTTTAAAGCACACACACACTATATATATAGTATTATACTTGCTGCAACTTTGATAATTCTGATGCTAGATATATCTTTGAAAAAGATATGCTATGAATACTTTTTAAGTCATTTTAAAGAAATTATGTAAAACTAATATTTTAAGACATTCAATAAAATAAAGCGTAAATTGAAATTTTGCAAGTGTGTTCCAGATATATTCCAAGAATAGTAAAAAGAAATTTATTAACTTGTTTGGCATCTCTACATTAATATAGTTGCTTCCATAATTGGACTACCAAATGGTGATTAAGAAAAACTACTAAGAGCTTTAATTGGCTTGAAAACTGTAGCATATATATTTGGGTAATGTTTTAGTGTTTACTTTATTTGGTGCTACATGAAGAGGAGGTTGAAAAAAATCATATCAGGGCAGTAAGGATGTAAATGTCAAAAAAATAAATATACATAGATAAGTCTGTGGCATATTGGGATTTTTATAAATGTTAAATTATGAAGTCAAAAACACTGTCAGAACTTTGAGATTCTACTGAATGTATAGCTGCTGGAAAAAGTAACTGTTTCATTAAAATTCCATGGGGGAAAAATGGATGATACACAAGTTTTAATTTTTCTGTAGCCATCAGAGGTCTGGGATTTCAGGGTAATTAAATAGCCTAAAATCTAAGGAAAGAGGAGCCTCTTAACAGAGATGAAAGGTAAATTCTGGATCACCTGTGGCAGAACTTGGAAAGCAGCCACAGAGGCAATCTATGATCAGATGAAGAAGAATCTACAAAAAAATTGGTGAATTTCAAATCTCAAGTATAATTTAGTGTCATAATACCATAACCCTAGTAGCCACAGGCATAAGAGAAATATTTTCACTTTTATATTCTCTATAGAATCAACTCTAAGAAATATAGTTGATTTAGACAATGAGATTATGTGTTTTAAACTTCTATCATGGACAGAAACTTGCTTAAAGTGTCCTAGTAGGGGCTAAATGCATTTTCTGTTTTGAAGGAATGTGATTTTGGGGGAGACAGAAGATGAGAGTGATTCTTGCTTCTAAATAGTTTTCAGGGATCAGCAATTCAGCAGATCATTTGTATCTTTAGGATTCATTTCTAATTCGAATTCTCTATTTGTATCTTATCTTTAGTTACCTCCACCATGGACTTGGCATGTCATCCATGAAATTTGGATTTAAGTGACACGAAGTGAGCACATGTTGTTGGAAAAATGGTACTAATGAACTTGCTCAATGCAATTTACCTTTAGACTATGTATGATTGTAAAATATACAATATTTGCCAAGTACAATAAAGTTAGGCACAGCAAAATGAGGTGAACCTATATTAAAATTAATTATATTTCTGCATCATATTGATGAACAAATGGAAAATTAAACTAAGAAAGCAATCACATTTATAATAGTAATAAAATGAATAAAATAATTAGGAATACATTTAATCAAATAAGTGCAAATTTATGCACATCCATGTTTCAAAATTTTGGTGAAAGGCCACTTAATATATGAAATGATATCCTTGTCTTTGGGTGGGAAAATTTAATATTAGTAGGATGATAATGCTCCCCAGATTCAATACAATTCCGGCCAAAATTCAAAATACCATTTTGCAGAAATGAATAGGTGATTCATCCAGTAAAAGGGCCCCAAATCATAAAACCAATATTAAGAAAAAAATAACAAAGTTGATTCACTGATGTTTCCTAATTTCAAAAAAACTTAATACAAAGTCATGGTAATCAATGCAGTGTGGAAGTGACATAAGAGTACACATATACAAAAATAAGAAAAATAGTTTAGAAATAGTACCACACATTTATGATTTTGACTGAGTTTTCAAGAACAATTATCTTTCCAACAGATGCTTCTTGGACAACTTGATAACCACAGGTAAAACAATAAATCTGGACCCCTCTTTCATACTATATTTTAAAATTAATTAAAATGAAACAAAGGTCAAATATATTATCTAAAACTTTAAAACTTTAGAACAAACAAATTTAAATTGTTGTGTGTCAATTATAACAAAAAAGGAAAAAAAATCTGAAGAGTGAGGCTGGCTAAAATTTTGCAGCTAAACCACCTTGATTTTGGATCTGTTTTATGTTCAGGAAGGTTTGTAGTAAAGAAAGCAGATGAAAACAGAAAAAAATAGGAGGAGACAAGGAATGGAAAGGATTAGGAAGAGAAGGGAATGGAAGGGAAGAGAAGGGGAGGGAGAGGGAGTAGAAGGCAGGAAGAGAAGCAAGCCAGCCAGGGAGATAGGCAGGAAGGAAGGAAAGAGGGAAGTGAGGAAGGGAAAACTACTGCTGTCTTGCCTTCCTTCTCTAGGGCCACTAGCCTCTTATGTCTACTGATAGTGTCCTCAACTGAGTTAATGTGTAGAGCCCTGACTTTCAATGTGACGGCATTAGAAGCCGGGAAGACTTAGAATTAGGTGAGGCCTTGAGGGTGGAGATCCCATGATGAGAATAATTTCCTTCTAAGAGGAAGATACACTAGAGATACTTCTTACCATTTAAGAATCCAGGAGAGTGTAAGCAACTGCAACCCAGGAAGAGGACCCTCACTATGATAAAAGTCAACTGACACCTTGACCTTGGACTTTCTCACCTCTAGAATATAGAATATTCATGATATAACCACACACAGGAAAAAGAAACACTTTTAGAAACATACACTATGAATATACCAAAATATAAACTAATTTCTTGGTCTCCATGGGTGCTGGATTTAGATAAATCATTCTACTTTTAATGGCATGATCTTATGTGTTGAAGTACAGCTGTGGATTTTATTGGATTAAAATAGTGTGATCTAATGATATGGGGGGGTGTTTTAGCAAGAATGATTTGTTCTGATTCTTCTCTTGTGTCTTTGTAGAGATAGATTCCTTCCTCTGGGTACAGGCAGAAGAGGCCAGTGGGAAAGTGGCTTTTCTGCTTCTGTTGTCTTTCTGAATGCCAAGGTGTTATATTTTGAGGTAGAATTTCCTGAACCAAATCAGTGCACAAAAAGAGAAAAAGATTTTGTTCCAAAGTTCACTTTTGTCAACAAATGATTTCAGAACCTTTATCAGTAGAAACTAACTTGCAAACATAATACCTTTCTACATTGTATTTGTAGTTTAATGAAGTTGCAGTATTCATTCCAGTTCAAGTAACTAGGAGTGGCAGACCTGGGGCTTATACAGTATCAGTTTGGTCCCTGGTGCCTGTTTTAATCTCCATCCTCTTCTGCATTAATAAAATTAACTGAAACTATAAGCCCTATAAAATGATTAATGTTTTCATTCGTATTCATTGGTCATGAATGAAATTAATTCTTCAAATCTCATTTTAAAAATTGAAGTTTAAATTTGACTACATAAACGATGTTTTCTTAAATTTTCAAAGTACTTATTTTATAAATAAAAATCAGTCTCCCATTATCTGGGGTTTTTTCCTTTTTTGGTTTCAGTTACCCATGGTTAACAATGGTCCCCAAAATATTACTTGTATTGATTCTTTCAAGAGAAAGAGACCAAGGTGACATAACTTTCATTATAGCATAATTTATCTATCCTATTGCTAGCTATGCCTAATTCATAAATTAAACTCTATCATCGATTATGTATAGGAAAAAACATTGTGCTTGTGTGTGTTTTTGTGTGTAGTTTTGTGCTATCAAGGGTTTCAGGCATTTATTGGGAGTCTTAGAATATTTCCAACAGGATAAGGGGAACTACTATATTAGTAATTTGCCCAAATGAACTTGAATTACAGAAAAAATTTCTTAAACCACAACAATTTCCTTTCAATTTATTTATTTGTCCTTATTTGCTGGAACTTCCCCCTTTCATTTTCTTAACTTCCATTTAGTGACTTCAAACAGATTTTTCTTATGACCAGATATTCAAAAAATTGTGTTGTCCTGGAAAAAATAATTTGGGTCCTTTCAAATTTAAGAAAAAAAAAAAGATCATGTGTTTGAAAAAGTAAATAAGTAGGGAGAACAACTATAATTTTACTTTATTATGAAATTATACATGGGCAAGTCCATAACATTGATGAAAAATATCTTTAAAATATTCAGGTTATTAAAAGAAGAAGCCAATTTTGGTCCTGTTGACAGAGGGTCTGGAATGGGAAAGAGTTGAGCTGTAGGTAGCAGAGGAACAAATTAGAGTAAGAAAAAATGGATGAATTGAGCTTTTAGTCATTCACTGGAATGGAATAAGCAAGAGTCTAAAACCAAAGGAAGCACCAGTTCCTCTGGTCAAGGGTCAGATAGATTAGTTCAGAGGTTCAGAGTCATCTCACTGTGGAGGGAGACCACAAACAGAAGGTTCTTGCACGTTACCAAAGCTGGGGGATTAAGGGAAATATAATTGGAAGGACCAGAAGAGGCAAGTACATGGTACTTAGAGAGAGGAAAAGTGACCTCACCCCAGAAGAAAATCATCAGAGGCACCAGAAGAACTTTGCCCAAGACCTCAGGTAAAGAGAACTAGGAATGAAGAGCCAATGTCAAGAAAGTAAATATGCAGAGTATGGCCAAACAGGGGAGCATGAGTCCTGGACTCCAACCTCCTTCAGAGACAGCCTGTGCTGCAAGACTGGTGTGGGAAATACCGCTTTCCTGAGAAGCCTGTCAGGCACTTTGTATATTCCATGGTCAGATCTGAAAAATCACACACAAGTTTTTAACTAAAAACTCTATTCCTCAGGTGGAAGCCTCTTGTCACATAGCTCTCCATATCTCTTTGATGATTCACTAAGATATGCATAATTGTTTTTATGTTTTATATCAATGTGTTATGATTTCATTCTCTGCAGTTATGAATATTAAGTCAATGATACATGGAAAAATAGTGGTTTTATGTATGCAGATGACCTCTCAGAATATTTAAACAAACTTTAAATGTTTTCCAGGTTTACTAATGGGAAAATGTGGAAATAGAAATTTAGGCAATTTGGACTCATTCAGCCACAGGAGAATCAATGCTGCTTTAAATAATATTATCTTAAAGTCATAGAAGACAGTAGTTAGATATTAAAGGATGCATGTTAATGGCTTGATATTAGCTATATGATCTTTATTCAGATTCATGCGGTGAGAATTAATCATTCCCAGAGTACAAGAACTATAATAAAATCATTACTAAGTGTGTAGAGGACTTGGTCTTGGTGAAGACTGGGATCAGAAGGTGAATGGAATTATACCATCTGAATTCAATTTCTCCACTGCATGTCTGCATCCTTGCCCTAGAGATTTGTCTCTTCATTCATTGGGATCATATTCCAATAGCTTTGCATACAGACAATGATGGATTTATATCTTCAGAGTTAGTTTCATATGGACATATTAGGGATGTGGTAAACAAGTGGCAGATCCATGGCTCAATTAAACCACATGGTTGGAAGAGGCAATATGGAGGGAGCACTCTAATAACAGAGACAAAGGGAGTCACCACAAGCAAACTCAATCAGAAAAAGGATTCTAGTTTACTGCAGGCTGATAATTCTATTATTTTGGTGGGTGCCACAAAAGACATGATTTAAAAACAAAATTTTTATGCAAAGTCTTGAAAGGAGTCCCTGACCATAAGAAAAGTCTAAGGAAGTTTATCCTTTATTAACTTCTCTATAAATCTGATCCAGAATCAAAAGCAATGTGAGCTTAGAATCCTGTTTATGAGACTGCTTGCAACGCCAACCATTATTCTCCTATTCAAACCACTTCTTTTTTTAATAGCTGTATTTACAAATAAATCACCTATGGAAAAATCAAAAGGTTCAGTAGATAGGATTTTTAAATTGGTATTTCTTTTCAATTGACAAAAGAAGGAACCAGAATAAATGGGATTTAATCAAAACTATATTCTTTCTGTGTATGAGCAGATGACAAGATGCTTTTTTATTAACTCATTTTAGGGCTGGAGCAGTGACTCAGCAGTTGGAGAGCTCACCTGGCATGAGTAAGGATCTGGGTTCAAATCCCAACATCACATGCCCAGCTATGCATAGAAGAAGCAAAAACCAGATGAAAAAATGAAGTTGATTCTTTCTCACTATCTTGCTCTTTCTAAAAAAAAAAAAAAACAAAACAAAAAAAACAAAAACAGAAAACAACCCTCATTTTAATCCTTTTTAAAATCTATAGGGTTTTATTTTCCCTTCCATACAAATATCAATACAAAAGTTGAAAGATGCTGCATGATTCATTTAAGGTCACATAGAACTGATGGGGGAGGGATAGCAATTAGATTCAAGTATTTCTGATTCAGAAGTAACCCCTCAAGGCAAATTGGTGGAAATTTGATTCTTTCATGAAGGAGAGTCTTGGTAAAATCTTGTAATCTTCCAAGCCTGGAAAATAAAATCAGAAAAGAATTTCAGAAAGCACACATGGAAGTGAATTGGATAAATCTGAATATCATGTGTGCTAAGGAATGAATGGATAAATGGTTAGAAAAGCAAGGAGAAATTGATTAGTACCATAGGGCACTCACCTTGGCTCTTCCAGTTAAACAGTTAAAAATCTTTTCCACTGAGTACTTTGAATTATTCCCTTCCAACCTGAAACAGACTATGTGTCTCTAAACAACAACCAGAATTTCTCATTTGTCGGCAAGTTACTAAGACAGCGTAACTATGATTATTATAACAGCTTGAATTTCAAAGGTTACTTGAATAGTTAAACCTAACGTTTGATCTTTGTAAAGTTAGTTTTGGGATACACACACACACACATACACACACAATATAAGAGTAGACAAAGGGACAGGTACAACATTCCTCTTGGTTTATGAAGCCAACTGTTGCCACTGGTATAAGTTATATAATTATTCCCATTTTGACTCTACAACTGACTCTAAGGAAAAAAAATTACCACATTATACAAAAATAATAAATATATTTTTAATAATATCATTTTAAATCTTTATATTGTGCCATATGCTGTGATGTATCATTCAAGGCTTTCAAAACCCCTCAAAGGCGTGTACTACCACTTTTTTAAAAGAAGAAGAAACAGTGGCTTAGAGAGATAAATTAATATGTCCAAGTTCACATAATTATAGGAGAGAGAAATGTGAAAACTGTTCCAGAAACTCTGAGACAAATTTATTTTTACTAAGATTCAATTTTATTTAATATATTTAAAGACAAGCAGAACCAAGAGTCATCCTAGGAATGTATTTATAAAAAGAAAAATGGAATGCCAGATTCTTTTAAACTTGAAAAACCCCAGAGAGAATTACATAACATTTTCTATAGTTGAAGAACCTTAATTATTGTATTCCTCTTTCATTTAAGAACTCGTAGAAAGGTTAATATTATAATTGTTTTTAAAAAAATCAACATTCACATTTCTTATAATAAATATCCATAACTTTATTTCGTATGACAGGGGGATCTCAATATTTTTTATTTTTTTTTAATAGTGGGCAATTTTTTGCTTGCTTTTAGACTGGTTAACTTACCAGAGATGAAAGTTTTAATCCAGCACACTTGGAAGAGGAACATTCAATCTACTTGCCAAAGTTTTTAGGAATTTCCTTGGAGTTCAACCTGGAGAGCTTATCTTTACTTTGAATAAGTCTGCTTTTGTATATAACAGACAAATGTTTGGAGGCAACACTTATCTGTACACTTGGATGCCAGATTAAGGGTTATCCTTGGCAAGGAGTGGTAACCCAAAGGGTAAATAAGGAAGCTTGCAGGCTGCCTTTTTCTTTCATGGTACTGGGGATTGAACCCGAGGATGCTTAAGCACTGAGACACAACCCCAGGCCTTTTTATGTTCTTATTTTGATACAGGGGTCTCAATGTATCAAAGGCTTAGGGCCTTGTTATGTGGCTGAGGCTGACCTCAAATTTGTGATCCTTCTTGCAGGGATTATAGGCATGAAACCACTAAGCTCCATAGCAACATTCCTTTTCTCTGTCTGCTGCTCATTATCCGAGTGAATTTAATTTTACAAAATTCATCCCAGCCTATTATTGGTACATTGAGGTATATATTTTTACATGACTGTTCTACATTCACATTAAATTTCAATAAAAATTTTTTAGAACTTTTTATTACTGGTCATAGGTTCATATTTTATATTCATATTAAATTTCAGTGAAAAAATTCTTAAATTAGATTTTTAAGAAAACTAAATGACTCCCTAAAAGGTAGCTCTAACAACTCTTTTAACATATACTACTCAACAATTCATTCCAATTTTAATATTATTGGTTTTATAATCTAAACATAAGCTATGATTTATTTGACCCCAGGCCTTCCTTGTTGACCCTGATATTCACACTTTAAAATTAAATCAATTAATATATACATTAAATTACTTTTGAATATGAAAATTTTATCTCAAAGTTTTTATTTATAAGTGATTGATGATAGTTGTAATTTGACCATACTAATTATGGATCCCAATGTAGTAACATCTGTGATTCTCTAAGGCCATCTCTTATAACACCTGCCTTCTATGATACTATGTTTAATTGACTCCTTAATAACTATACTTGAATACTTAACTTTAAAAAATGATGAGCCCAGTGTTTCCAAACTGATCCCTCCAAAGCTTGATGAACTACTGTTTTTTCCTTCATTTCAGCAGATGACGCCAAAATCTATTCAGGCACAAATTCCAGACACTCAGTGCCATCTTTGCTTATCTCTCACCCCTCACCAAAGCCTGTGTAGTCACCAGGCAGTGGCTTCCCTCTTCCCTTTCCTCCATCTAGATGCTCCACATTCTTTATCGCCTTGAAATTTTCACATATGAAATTACATCTGGAAGTATTTTCTTTCCATTCTGTGCCTGGTTGACCTATTCTCACCCTTTGTAATTCAGAAAGTTCTTTCTAAGGGGGGCATTCTTAGCCCACCCAGATAAAAATTAGTTCCCTTCTTCCTCCAGCATTATTATTCTTTTTTATTTCATTCTATATGAGTCTTCTCTACAGTGCTCAACAAAGTTAAATTACGCACAATTCTGTTTACTTGCCTGTCCTCCCAAATTAAGGTCAGTGCATGAATCAGTCTATTAAAATCTATTAAATCAATCTATTAAAATAATACACTATATGTATTCATATATATTTTATACTATAAATGTATACATATATTTATGTAATTTTATACATTTATATGTACTTATTTAATTATACTAAAATATGGATATACTTATATTAGTTCTGTTTATTTATAGAACCCTAACTAATTCAATCACCCTGTTCAGAATTTGGCATATTTGAGTTTCAATTAGTACATTCCCCAACTTTACCCTGTCTATAAAAGCTGTGAAGAGAAGGCTCTGTTCCTTGAAAAGAGGAAGACTAGAAAAATATTTTGTCTAAAAGGGAGTGAAATTTGTAATAGTCACAATATGTTATGACACAGCTTGGCCAATTCACTAGCTTTCATAACTGTACTGTTCCCACTGGAAGACCAGCATAACCTGCCTACTTCTGGGTTGGCAGCATCTGAGGAAAACTTGTGGTGAATGAACACTGGCAAAGCTGATGCTCTGGTCCTTGTACTTCAAGAACTCTCAACATGCCTGTATGTACTTTCAGGTGATCTGATTCTAAACAGTGTTTTCCTTGACAAATGTTAAAATTAATTTACAAAACCAGAGCACGCACTAACATATCAGGGGGCAGCAGCAGTGCATCAAATTCAAAGTTAATATTGTCTATGATGTGATTATTAAAGTCCTGGGAATATTTAATAGTCTTACTCATGCAAGAGAATATAAAGGCATTGTACATATATATTGTATTATTTAAGGAGTAGTAATAATTTTATAACTATTTCAAATTCAATTTTAAATTGTAAGAAAAGGTGGCAAAGAATTGCTAGCAGGGACTTGACTCAGGAAAATAATAAAGAACCAATATTAAAATTTCATTTATCTGTCATGCCTCTAAAGTAAATGGCAAAGATGTGTACTTTCAGCATACGAATAAGAATCTAAGGCACAGGGAAGTTCCAGTTCTTTATCTAATGTGAACCAACTTGTCAGTGCAAGAGCTGAAAGACAAAGGACTTAAAATTCTCTCTGAAACCCATGATTGGTAGCCACCTTGCCAAATTCTAGTTATGAGAAGATGAACCAATGACTGCAAGAGGCTTATGGAAACTTAGGTACAAGGTGTGATGCAGAGAATGTCAGTTTTTGACAGAGACCATTTACTGAGCGTGTCATTTTCATCGATGTACTTAAACTGTTAAGTGGGTTGCTTCACATAGATGGGCAGCATCTGCTCCATAATGATTTCATCCATTCAGGGGAATTAAGCAAGAGACTCTTTTATTGTTCATTCTGTCAAAGTCAAAGTTCCACACCAGTTATTATTTGAAGGGAAAGACTGAAATGACATCTCTATATCATCCCTTTGCAGGCAGTAATTCCATCTGCTTTATGGGAAGATAGATGTGGATCTTAGAATGACTCATGGTGGCTGTTAAAGAGCCCACATAAGAATGTACAGAAATAAGTCAGGGTATATTAAATGCACTGAATTTTTCATCTAGTTTAATTCTTGCAGTAATTAATAGGTCATGAAGAGAGTAAAAACGAGAGTTCTAGAAAATCTTTTGCTGAAATAGAAGTTTCAGTCAGGTTTTCATTGCTGCAACCAAAAGACCTGACAAGAACAATGAGAGGAGGAATATTTTATTTTGGGGCCCAGTGTTTCAGACTCTCAGTCCATAGAAAGCTGACTCCATTCTTCAGGGCTCCACGTGAGGCAGAAAATCATGGCAGAAGAGTATGGTGGAGGGATGCAGCTCAAGACATCATACCATGAAGGAGAGAGAGAGAGAGAGAGACTCCACTACTCAGGGATAAAATATATATACCAATGACCCATCTCCTCCAGTGACATCCTGCCTTCAGTTATCACTCTGTTAATCCCTATCAGGGGATTAATTCACTGATTGGGTTAGTTAAATCTTCTATAACTCAATCATTTTAACTCAACCTTCTTGTATTGTCTCACACATGAGATTTTGGAGGACATCTCACATCTAAACCGTAGCAATATGGCATGATGGATGTCGGGAGTGTGGCCCGAGTGGCGGCGCTGATATCTGTGCCTGCAGGTGACCACTCTCCGTGAGAGATTGCACGTTCAGTAACAGATGCAATGAGACAAGTTCTGTTTTAATATTCTTTATTTAACACAGCACTCAAGGGTATTAATATCACAATTCTCAAGAGATGTCACACTACAAATCACACTCTCCTATATTCTTATCTTACTTAGTCACAGCACACATAATATAATCTAATAATTACACACCACTTATAGGCTATTCTTAATGCAATAAGTTCAAGGCAATAGGTAAGGAAGAATAAGCTCATAGTCCTCTCACCAGCATCGGTGTGCTGTCCATGGTTACCAGTAGAATGCATGCAGAGTCCTCAGGCAGGTCAGGCACTCTCTAGGAGTGGAGGTCAAATTGCAGGGAGCTGAAGAATCAGGCAGGCACACAGGTGCTCACCAGGGAGCTGAGATCAGGCGCTCTCCAGATGGAGTGGAGGTTGCTGGGTTCAGTGTAGCAAGCTGCTTCAGACTCTGGTGCGGAGTTGCTGGGTTTGATGGCAGGTTAAGCGGGTTGCAAGGGATGGAGAGGAGGCATGCAATGGGCGTAAGGACCAAAGTCAATATGCTTCCATTGTGGAGTATGTCTCCAGATTTCTTGGTTGCAGGCCTCGGTTTTTATCCTCTTTTTGTGAGGTCCAGGCCCACTTGTGGGTTTTCTCATTAGTATGGATTTTTGGGTAGGTCCCACCTGGTTAGCAAGATAAGGGTCCACCCACTTATGGGTTTTCTCATTAGTATGAACTTTTGGGTAGGTCTTACAGATGCTAATCTTCTGCGATTTTACTATTATCTGGTACAACGTAGGAGCTGTGGCTCAGGCTAAGTTGCTTCACTGTGTAACTTGCGTTTTGGAAGCTTGCTCTGTGTACTAGACTATGTCTCTGTCCACTCTGGACAATGGAGCTATAATAGATACAGCTGTCTCCACTTGCAAAATCTTGTCACAGGATCTAAACTACTTGGGACATAGCTCTGAAAAGTGACATGGATATTAGAATGTGTCTGGGTGACAGTCAAGTATCTCTAGGTGTGGATTGCCTCAGTACTAATGATGCCAGATTGGTGGATGTGGGTTTTGTGTCCTCTCAGAGTTGAAGAATGAAACTAGAGACACTGATGCAAGTATAGCAGACAGAGTTTATTTGAAGAAAATAATAGAAAGTGAAGCATAGGGGAAAGAGCAGACTTCTCCTGGAGTGGGAGAAGGGGACAGAACTGAAGAGGCAGTTAGGTTTGCCATTTTTATAGGAAGTTCACCCTCCAATTGGTCATCATCTCCCTTCCCCCAAACCTAGGACATGGGAGGGGGAAATTCTGGTTGGGTCCAGTTTGGGTTTGTGCCTCAGGCATCAATAGAAAGAATGTGGTGCCTGGCTTAGCATAAGGGAATGTCTGCATCTGTTAACCACATTGCTAGACCCTTCTCACTAGCATTGGGGGATGTCAAATTGATCTTAAAGGAAAAGATATGGTTTTCCCTTGATTGGTTTCAACATTCTTACTGCTCTGACTGCCTAACTTTGCTCTCCATCTCACTAATTTCCAGTGACAGAGAAATAGAGATTAGAGGAATTTCCCCAATTTTTTTTATTTCTTCTTTTTCAATTCTAATAAACTTGTCTTTAGTTTATAATGTAATTATTAAATGATATTTTTGAAACTGATGGAATTTTACATCTAATTTTTATTCAGTCAGCTGTTTAATATTTATACCTTTAATGAATCGTATAATTAATCAGTTTTTCCTTGTTATTTATAACCAGGGTTAGTACGCAGGAACAGAGAATAGAGCTGGTTCAAAGAACCAGGAATGTTCACTCTCACAGGCAGAATTCATGATTTTGAACAGAATGGATAATGGGCAACCAGAATCCTCACACCTATGGAGGTGGATCCCTCTCATGATTTGAGTATAAACTACTTTATCTGTGTGTGTTTCTCTGTGTGTTTTCTCTGTTCATTTTTCCCTCCTCTCCTTTCTCTCCCTAATAGTAGGGGAAACATATTATAACATTTTTTCCTTCCTAGACCTAGTTATTCTGTTTCTTGTATTTCCCTTTAAAAGCACTTTGTTTACCTTTGTAAATGGAACATATGTCTTTGGGTCCTTAGTCCTCTGCTGTCCCTTTTGCTAACAAAGCAATAAAGCGTCTTTTTAAAAAATCTTCCTCAAAAACCTTATCCTAATTATTTAGATGGGCACCAGAAACCAGGACTGAGTTTTAGGTATCACAGGGAGAAAATCCCCTTCAATTATGCCTCTCTTCAGGGAGACTGGGGAAAGGAACTGGGATTAGGGATTAAGAGTTCAGTCTTAGACTAGGGAGAAAAAGGACAGAAAAGATAAGAAACCTTAAATCTCCAGGCAGCTTAATGAAATAATGCTCAAAATGGGCTCTAAACCAGAAGTATAGGCAAGGAGGCTTCTTTGCATCATGGGCTAGGACCAAGAGACCAGGTCTGATTTAGGACTGAGGCGCAGGAGCTCTATCCTAAGAATGCACCTCATAGACAACCCAGAGAACATCAGGGACAATATATAGTTTCTGAATTATGATGGCTTGATTCAGATTTGTGCTCATACAACTATTTTGCCTTTCACATTCAGTACAGTATTCAATATATTACATGAGATATTTAAAACTTTCTTATAAAATATCGTGTTAGATGCTATTCCCCAACGGTAAGCTAATGTACATGTTCTGAGCACACTTACTTAGGCTAAGCTGTGATGCTACGTATGTTAGTGGTATTAAATGAAGCTCTGGTTTCAACTTATGGTGTGTTTATCACAATATAATCTTTTTTTTTTCAAATTTACTAGAAGTATATAGCGATACAGGATACAGATGAGGGGAAAACGTTGTCAAAACAGTAGCAATCAATGTGTATAAACTTTGTTATCCAGGTGTAATGCCAACGCCTAGATAAACTACTATGGGTTTCATTTGTTGCAGTTTCCCCCAGAAGAACTCATGTGTTAAATGGGTATCTTGTGGAGGAATAACGTCGGCTTCTGGGATGGTTCCCCCATCTTCCCAATCACCAGACTCCTATGAGTTCTTCATATACCCTCCCCCCTCCCCATCCCCTTCCCTATACTTCCAAGTTACCTAGGGAGCTTTCCCCCTGTTGCACTGAAAGTCATTCAATTTGAGGCTTTGTTAAGTCAGCCATCTGTCCTACTGCTTCAGCATAAATTCTAGTATCAACAGATGAGAGAAACCATTTGGCCCTTTAGTCTCTGAGCTTGGGAGACTTCACTAAGCATAATTCTGTCCATCTCCATCCATTTGATTTCGAAAGCTATAATATCATCTTCTCTGATGGCTGAGTAGTATTCCATAGTATATATGAACCAAAGCTTTTGTATCCACTCATCAAGTGAGGGGCATCTGTGTTGGTTCCATAATCTAGCTATAGTAAATTGAGCTGCTATAAATATTGATGAAGCCACATCGCTATAATACGCTGATTCTAAATCTTTTGGGAAAATTCCCAGTAGTGGGATAGCTGGGTCGTAAGGTGGTTCCATCCTTAATTTTTTGAGGATACTCCACACTGCTTTCCATAGTGGCTGAACCAGTAGTGGGATAGCTGGGTCGTAAGGTGGTTCCATCCTTAATTTTTTGAGGATACTCCACACTGCTTTCCATAGTGGCTGAACCAGTTTGCAGTCCCACCAGCAGTGTAGTAGTGTTCCTCTTTTCCCACAGCCCCTCCAGCATCTGTCCTTGTTTGTATTTGTGGGGGTTCGACCCCAACATGAGGTCCAGCTGGCTTGTAAAAGAATTGGTGGTAAACAACTCTAAGGGGTCCAGCTGGCTTGTAATTAGCAAATTGCCTGACCGCATGACTAAGCTATTTGGCCACTCATTTGTTACAATTGGATAAATGTGTTTGCACTGTACCCCTATTGGTTGTTGTAATGGATAAATAGAGTAGCAACTGTCAGATAGAGCAAGCAGCAAGCAAGCTCACATATACAAAGCCAAGGATTCAGGTGCTTTTTCTGAGGAAAAGCATGCAGGTTTCTTGATTCCTGGGAGTTTTAGTTCTCTTAGGCATTTTAGCTCCCTGAACCCACCTCTGACTCAAGAAAGAACTGAAGGTGATGCCAAGTGTGATATTATTATCTGACAGAATATTATTTGCCTTATCAGCACTAAGCCTGATGTGCCAATGTGGTGTGCTGAGTAAAGGAGCTTTTCCAAAAGTACTCAGAAAACTTAAGGGTACTGACAGTTATATTCATTTCATTTTCTCCTACACTGAAAACCATTAAAGGCACTCCTTTGGCTTGTTCGCTGTGAAAGAGTTTAATTCTTAGTTAGTCTCTTGGTTGAAATTCATACAATTTGACTAAAGTTTGGCTTCATATTTTGAACACAGGAAGGATGTCTCTATAAATGAGTTTATTGAGGTCACATGGACACCAGCCTGCTTTATTTTAAGTTTTACAATTTTCACTGGTGTTATTTCCTTTGTGGATCTTCTCTCAAGTAGTTTGTTGAAATTATTTTGTAAAGCATGAGCTACTTCTCTGAAAACTAGTGGGCCTCCTTTACTGAAAATTTCAAATTTTCTAGGTCATTGTAAGTTAGGTCATGATCTTACTCTATGTGCCATCCTTACTTTCTGTTGGAACATGAGCCATTTCTGAGGTTTTATTTTTAAGTGTACCAGAGATACAAGTGCAGAAAAACAGAAAACAGTTGAGCACTTCAATATTATTAATATAATTTTGCTGGTTATGGAATCAGGGTAATATTTCTGCTATATATGTTAAACTCTATAGCACCCCATTTATTCATGATTGAAAAGATTTCCTTGGGAAAACAATATGATAATTTCAGACAAATAATGAACTCAGGGGTAGGTCAGAACTGTCTACCAAAGTACGTTCAGAATTACCACTCTTTTCTGATTTGGTTAAATGTATATATAATAATTTGTGGTTTCTTAACAGAAAGATGTTCTTTTCACAGGGTCTGTTATTACCAAAGCTATAACAAAAGTGATGGCCACTTGTTATGGCTAATGATATAAGTGCTAGGTCAACTTCATAAAATTTTAGGAAAGTGTTTGATATCAAAATTATATTGAAAATTGGGGGAAGGGGAACACTCATCCAATTTCATTTCATATCTTAGTACAACTTTTAAACCTGCAGTTAGTTCGAGCCAGTAGAATTTGAGTTGGAATGATTGGTACTATTCCAATGTTGATAGATAAAACTGCTGTACTCTGAGTCTGCCTCATTCTCCAAACTCTCATGCAAGATCACTTCTCAATCTTGAACATCACATGATGAAGTTTTTAGAGCAACAGATATAAGGGACCAGCATCCTTTACACTTCACTTAGAAATTTCCAAAGCTCCCATATCCTGGTTTTGTACCTTTTATGAGAAAGAAGTAAAATTTCATTGTACTACGCCACTGTGTTTTGAGTTTCTGTTGGTTAAATAGTGAACATTTCTAAACTAATACACTGTATTGTTGCTTCCCCATCAAGAGAGCAATGGAACTTAGAATTTTACAGAAAAGGTTGGAGCAGTGGCTTGGCAGTTGGAGTGTTTGCTTGGCATGTGTGAAGACCTAGGTATGAACTCCAGCAACACATATACAACTAAGTGTTGGAGAAGCAAAGGCCAGATGGAAATACAAATAAAATTGTTTCTGTTTTTCTATCTCTCACTCTTTTCCACTCTTTTTTTTAAAGAGTGGACAGTGAGAAAGAGAAAGAAGTAATTTTTAATTGGTTTTTTATGTAACTTTCATTCCTCGAACACTTCATTGTGTAGGTGGTGCTGGGGTTTGAACTCCCGTACTTGCGCATGCCAAGTAAGTGCCATAACCACCAAGCCACTGCCCCAGTCTCACTCTCTTAAAAAAAAATACAGAGAACAATACAGATAACAGTGAGAATAACAAGAGCAGATGTCCTATTCAAACCACTCTGAAAGGATTTTTCTTTTATTCTTTTTCTGGACCTACCAGATTGCTTCGATCTTCCAGTGGGAAATGTGTTTTATTTAATATATTCAGATGTGACATTTGAGGTAAATTTAAGATATGCAGGAAAGGCTTCTGGTTACTGTATTTATTTAGTATGCTTGTTCTGTGAGACAGAATTAAATAAAAAATATGCAACATTAATCTCTAACTGGACTCTCTAATATGCATAAATTTAGGATGATTGAATAAATACATACATAGTAACATGCATATACAAATATGTGTGTGTATCACTATACATACAAATATACATACGTAAGAATACAGGTTGCATTATAGAAGATATTACTCTTACCAGGAAATAAATAAAGAAGCCAAACAGTAATTGTATCTGAAGGGTCACCTGACTGTTTCCCCATTATGACCTGTTTCATAATGAGATGTCTGTCCCCAAAGCGTAACATTATTTGAGAGTACTAAACTGATGGATTATCACCCCACAGCAGCATTAACATGCCTGTTTTAAAACCAATGATATGCAAGTATTGCAAGTATAATTCAGAATCACTGATTGCTAGAGACAGGAATTTGGCAAGATCCTCCTTGTGTTATACTTTCAGGGTAGTGATTCTACTTTGCCCAGCAGATGCTGTGGTTGCCTGTGAGAAGGACATTGACTGCCAAGGTGAAGCACCATCACTTCCTCACAGTTTCAAAGTGTCTCTTGAAATTCAGGCACCTTTTCCTTGGAGGTACCTTGTCCTCCAATTTTGCCAGGTTTTTTAGTGCTGTTTCTATTTTGTTTTGCTTTTACTTTTCCTTGGGTTAATTATAATTGGATGACTGCTTAAAATTTCAAGGACAGAGTGGGAAGGAAGAAAATTAATTGTTTCATTGATGTTTAAGAATTTTAGAATCCTCTAGTCTATTTCATTGGTCTTTAGTTCTGTTTTGCTACTAATATCATGCTGTTTTTGTGACGATAGCCCAAAGCATAATTTCAGGTCAGGATTTGAGATTCCACCTGTTTCCTACTTCTTGCTGAGTAATCTTTTGGCTATTCTGGGTCTTCTGTTATTCCACACAAATTTGAGAATTGTTTTTTCTATATCGGTGAAGAATGACATTGGTATTTTGATAGGGATTGCATTAAATCTATATAGGGCTTTGGATAGAATGGCAATTTTGATTATATTGTTTCTGCCTAACCATGAATGTGGAATGTTTTTCCATCTACTCATATCTTCTACAATTTATTTTTAAAAGTTCAATAGTTTTCATTGTAGAGGTCCTTAATATTCTTTCTAAGATTGATACCCAAGTATTTTTTTGTTGTTGTTTTTTGGAGGAGATGGTGAATGGGACAGATTTCCTCATTTCTTCTTCAGTGGACTTGTTGCTGGAGTATAAGAAAGCTAATGATTTATGGGTTTTGATCTGATAGCCAGGTATTTTGCTGATATCACTTATAAGTTCTAGAATTATTCTGGTTGAGCTTAGTGGGTCTTCTAGTTATAGGATCATGTCATCAGCAAATAAAGACAACTTGACTTTCTCTTTTCCTATTCAAATTTTTTGGTTTCTTTTTCTTGTCTGATAGCTCTGGCAAGAATTTCAAGGACTATATTGAATAAGAATGGTGAAAATGGGCAACCTTATCTTGTTCCTGAATTCAGCAAAAATGCTTTCAGTCTTTCTCCATTGAGCATAATGTTGGTTATGTGTATGATGTAAATGGATCTTACATATTTAAAGTATCTTCCCTTGATCCAGGGTTTTGAGCATAAAAGTTGAATTTTATCAAAGGCCTTTTCTGCATCAATTGAGATGATTATATGATTTTTATATTTAATTCTTTTTAAGTGGTGAATTACATTTATTGATTTGCATATGTTAAACCAGCCCTATTTTCCTGGAATGAAGCCCACTTTATCATGATGTATTACCTTTTTAAGGTTATTTTGGATCCGATTAACTAGAATTTTATTAAGGATTTTTGCATCAATGTTCATAAGGGAAATTGGTCTATAATTTTCTTTTCTTGATGTGTCTTTGTTGGATTTTGGTATCAGTCTTAAATTTGCTTCATAAAAAGCATTTGGGAAGGCTCCAATCCTTTCAGTTTCATGGAAGAGCTTATAGAGGATCAGTATTAATTCTTCTGTGAAAATTTGGTAGAAATACGCCATATATCCATCCAGTCCTGGGTTTTTCTTTTATGGAAGGCCTTTGATTGCTGCTTCAATTTTGGTACCTGACATAGGTTGTTTAGATTTTCAATGTTTTCCAGAGTTAATCTGGGGGTGTCGTATGTGGCCAAGTATCTGTCCATATCTTCCAGATTATCAAACTTGGCAGAGTATAAATTTTCAAAATAAGTTCTGATAATCTTCTGGAGTTAAGTCTGTGGTGATATCTCTACTTTTGTCTTTCATTTTGTTGTTTTGCTTCACTTCATTCTTCCATTTGGTAAGGTTGGCAAGGGATCTGTCCATCCTGTTTGTTTTTTCAAAGAACCAATTCTTTGTTTTGCTGATAATTTCTATGTTTTTTTTGTTCCAAATCTTATTGATTTCAGCTCTGATTTTAGTTATTTCCTTCTGATGTCATTACCTCTTTTATCCATCCTTTGTTTCAGAGGGTATTATTCAATTTCCAAGTTTTTGTGTAATTTCTATTGTTTTTCTTGTTGATTGCTAAAATTATATCATTGTGGTTTGACAGGATACATGAGACTATATCAACATTTTTTTAATTAGAAGTATATAGAGATACAATTGAGGGGGAAACATTATCAAGCCATCAGTAACCAATGTATATACACTTTGGTATCCACTGGTAATGCCAAAACATGGATGACCACCTTGGGTTTCACCTGTTGCAGTTTCCCCCAAAAGAACTCTTGCATTAAATGGGTATCTCATGGAGGAATGACATCTGCTTCTGAGATGGTTCCCCCATATTCCCACTCTCCAGTCTCCTAGGAGTTCTTCATACACCCTCCCCCCTCCCCATCCCCCTCCCTATGCCTCCAAGTATGCTAGGGAGCCATCCCCCTATTACACTGAGAATCATACAATTTGAAGTTATTGTTAGGTTAGCCATCTAACCTACTGCTTCCCCATGTATTCTAGCTTCCACAGATGAGAGAAACCATTCGGCCTTTAGTCTCTGACATTCGGATACTTCACTAAGCATAATTCTTTCCATCTCCATCCATTTGATTTCAAAAGCCATAATATCATCTTCTTTAATGGCTGAGTTGTATTCCATTGTATATATGTACCATAGTTTTTTATCCACTCGTCGAGTGAGGGGCATCTGGGTTGATTCCATAGTCTAGCTATAGTAAATTGAGCTGCTATAAACAGTGAGGAAGCCACATCACTATAATACGTTGATTCTAACTCTTTTGGGAAAATACCCAGGAGTGGGATAGCTATCCAGCTATCCACCCATAAGGTGATTCCATCCTGAATTTTTTGAGGATTCTCCACACTGCTTTCCATAGTGGCTGAACCAGTTTGCAGTCCCACCACAGAGTAACAGTGTTCCTCTTTTCCCACAGCCCTTCCAGCATCTGTTATTGTTAGAATTTTTCATTTTTGCCACTCTAACAGGAGTGAGGTGATATCTCATTGAAGTTTTGATTTACATTTCCCTTATAGCTAATGTTGTGGAGCATTTTCTCATATATTTATGGGCTTTCTGGACTTCCACTGGAGAGAAGTTCCTTTTGAGTTCTTTAGCCCATTTATTGATTGGATTATTTGTGAGTTTGGACTTTAGTTTCTTTAGTTCCCTGTATATTCTGGATATTAGCCCTCTGTCCAAGGTGTAGCAGGCAAAGGTTTTCTCCCATTCTGTTTGTTCTTTCTTGATGCTCTTGACTAGATCTTTAGCTGTGCAGAAACTTTTTATTTTAATTGCATCCCATTCATTTATTCTTGCTATATCAACATTTTTGTATTTCTTAAGTTTAGCTTACTGGATAGAATGTGGTCTATTTTAGAGAAGGAATCATGAGCTGCTGAGAAGAAAATAAATTTAGCCGATTTATGATGGAATATTCTGTATATGTCTAATGGAATAGAATAGAGAATACTGAGATGAACCCCCATATCTTTAACTATCTGATATTTGATAAAGGGGGCAAAAGCATACTGTGGAATAAAGATAGCCTATTCAACAAATTGTGCTGGACAAATCGACAGCCATATATAGACAGCTGAAATTGGATCCCTACCTCTCTCCCTGCACAAAAATCAAATCAAAATGGTTCAAAGATCTGGATATTAAAACAGCAACTTTACAATTGCTTGAAAATGAAAAGGATCAACACTACATGTCATAGGGGTTGGAACCACCTTCCTTAACAAGACTCCCATTAAAGTCAAGAATAAATGAATGGGATGAAATTAAACTAAAAAGCTTTTGCACAACTAAAGATTTAGTCAAGAGTGTCAAGAAAGGGGCTGGAGCGATGGCTTGGGGCTGGAGCGATGGCTTGATGGTTACGGTGCTTGCCCGGCATGCACAAGTACACAGGTTCAAACCCCAGCAACACACATACACAACTAAGTGTCAGAGCAACTAAAACCATGTGAAAAACTCAATAAAAATTGATTCTCTCTCTCTCTCTCACTGTCCTTTAAAAAAAAAAAGAGTGTCAAGAAAGAACCCACAGAATGGGAGAAAACCTTTGCCTGCTACACCTCGGACAGAGGGCTAATATCCAGAATATACAAAGAACTCAAAAAACTAAACACCAAAATCAAAATCCAATCAATAAATGGGCCATGGAACTAAAAAGAAACTTCTCAATGGCAGAATTCCAAAAAGCCCATATATGAGAAAATGCTCTTCAACACCAGCAATAAGAGAAATGCAAATCAAAACTTCACTGAGATTCCACCTCACTCTGCTCAGAGTGGCAAAAATGAAGAATATGAATGATGACAGATGCTGGAGGGGCTGTGGGAAAAGAGAAACACTGTCACACTGCTGGTGGGACTGCAAACTGGTACATCCAATCTGTAAAGCAGTGTGGAGACTCCTCAAAAAATTGGGGCTGGAACTGCCTTATGGCCCAGCTACCCACTCCTGGGTATTTTCCCAAAAGAGTTAGAATCAGCATACTATACAGATATAGCTTCATCAATGTTTTTAGCAGCTCAATTTACTATAGCTAACTGTGAAACCAACCCATATATACAATGGAATACTACTCAGCTATTAGAGAAAACGATATTATGGCATTTGCAGCCAAATGGATGGAGATGGAAAGAATTGTGCTAAGTGAAATACCCCAAACTCAGAGACTCAAGGGCTGAATGTTTTCTCTCATTTGTGGAAGCTAGAATACAATTAGAAACAGTATAATAGGTGGCTAAGCTAAATAATAACCTCAACTTGTATGAATTTTTACACTAACAGAGGGAACCTTGACTAAGATGCTGGGAGACATAGGGAGGGGGATAGGGAGTAGGGAGGGGATGGGAAGGATATCAAGGAGACTGGATGGAGGGAGCATGGGGGAATCAACTCAGATGGAAACCTTCTACTTCCATGAAAAGTCCATTTAACATGGGTGTTTAATTGGGGGAAACATGGAAACATGGGGACCTAAGTGGGGAAACCATGGAATGGAATCAGACTTGGCTTGCCCTGTCATTATACTTTTGTTCTTGATTGTTTGATAATGATTCCCTCCTAATTGTATTCCATATTTAAGTGAATAAAAATTAAAATAATAAAAAACAATTTTAAATAATCTTGGGAATAGTGGAAAGAAAATGTTACCAAACTTGTCTCCACTGTTATTTTTTTAAAGATAGTTTAAACAAGGCTATATAAAAAATTTATCTTAATCATTCTCCAATACAATGTTAACTATAGATAATTTCAAGGGGAACTGAGTTTAATACCATATAGGCACAGAGGAAATTTTGTTAAAAGTCATGTCCTCTATCATGGTATTTATAATAATGAAAGAAATTATTTTACAAGAAAGGACTTTGATTCTAAAATCCAAATATAGGGCAGCAGAACACTTATAAATATCCTAATATAGTCCTGTTATTCCATAAAGGTCAAATCTCAAATCTGGTTTTAAAATCTTCACTGTGGCTTGAGATCATCTCATCTATCCAAAAATACACCGTAGATTATTAATATTTCTCCTTTATAACCCACCCATTCTCTTCACAGCATTTTAAGGCAATAATCAAGTTTTAATCTTATTCTACCTTTTTCCATCAACTATAAAATATCCTATTTCCTGGAATATTGTAATAAATTATTTTGTCTCCTTAATATATGCATGGCTCAATTCCTTCCTCAATCACTGTCTTCCTTCTAGTTCATTATTTAATCTCTTGTGTACAATACATATTATTTCAACCAAACAATTAGAACAATGCAAAACATGAAAACATTAATTTTAGCAAAATTTATATACAATCACTGTTAATACAAGTATGATACACAGAGGGAAAAGTCCATTATTTTATTTCACCTTATTGGATTGGGATTTGTAGTCAAACTAAACTGGATAAAACTGGTAAAGGCTCTTAAAAATGTCACATGATTAAAGTGACCCTCTGTCATTTATTCATTAAAACTAAATATATAAATTTTTAGTGGCTACATTTTTTCCAGGCATTAAGATAGCCCATAAAATTGCCATTTGGAAAGAGAATCATGAAAACAGCTCTTAAAAAGATAAGAGTAATTAACTTCTTTGTTTTCATCAATTTCTAGAATTATTTACTAAAGACAACTTATAAAATATTAAAGCATTATAAAATTACATTGGGCATAATTGTTAATTATATAGAGAAATGCTTAATAATGCTATAACATGAAAAACATTATGAGTAAATTTTTCTGTAATATCAAAATTAGTGTTAAACTTTAAAAGCTATAGTTTTCAAAAAGCAATTATTAATAGCTAACAATGGCAATTAATTGGGCACTTGAATTCAGAAAAGATAAAAACATAAATTGATCAGACAATGTTTTTAAAGCATTTCACAGAATTAAAGTACTACTCTGATTAAAAAAGTACTTGATAATAATTAAACTGACATCTCACGTGCTATTATTTTAATAGCAAATAAAAATATCTATTTATGTGAGAGCAACAGGAACCTTCATTCATTGGTAATAAGAAAGCAAAAGAAAATACATATTGGATGATAATTTTGTTTTGTTGTTAAATATAAACACACAATAGATTATAGTGATTTCATTCCCAGATATTTGCCCAAGAAAGTTGAATGTATTTTTCCTCTCATAAGTCTGCACATGAATGTTTGTGGTAGCTTGATTCACAGTTACTGAAAAAAAAATCTTTAATAATTTGTAAACAAATTAATAATCTTGAAAATATTTATATCATGGAATATTTACTATTCAGAAATATAATAGAAATAAACTAGTAAGTCACACTACATGCCTGAATTTTAAATGCATGAAGTGAAAGAAGCTAAACCTAAATGTATAAATGATGTGATTCTATTTATGACAATAGGAAAAATCATAATGAGGGGCACAGAACAGATCAGTCTTTCATATGACTGAAGCAGTTAACTACAAGGACATAATTCTAGGGTGAAACAACATTCAGCATGATATTGAAGTGCTAGGTAACAGCTATATGTGTTTGTCAAAACACCCAGAAGTGTGGTATGTACCAGAAAGTGTGAACTTTATAACAAAGAAGAAAAAGGAGGAGGAGGAGAGGAAGAAGATAGTGTTGGAAGAAGAGAAGGAAGAAGAAGAAGAGGAGCAGGGGGAGAAGGAGATGAAGAAAGAGGAGAAGAAGGAGGAGGAGAAGAAGGAGGAGAAAAGGAAGAAGAAGGGAAGAAGAAGAAAAAGGAGAAGTGTGAGGAGGAGGAGTAGAAGACATCAAGGTTAGAATAAAATGTGCACTGTAAATAATGAGTCTAAATAAATTAAAAATATCACTGAAATGAGGGAGATGACCTAAGTCCCTTTAAAAACAGTGTTTTGACTGGATACTGTGAGGCTGGGAAAAAAATACAAATGAGTACAGTAGCCAATTCAACCTGTTTATTACAGAGATATGGTTTACTAATTCTTAAATTATTTCACAAATATGAAAGTGTTGAGTAGTAAATAAATGAGTCATTGATAGTAGTCAAAGAAAGAAGTTACTAGTAAACATGCAAGGGCTGAGGTGTAGCTCAGTGGTAAAGCACTTGCCAGCATACAGGTGACCCTGGTTTCAACACCCAGTACTACTAAAGGAACAGCATAAGTGATTTCTATGGTGCTGTAATTGCTTATTAACTCTTTTGTCTTAACATATATTCAGATGGATACATAATACCACCAGTGTGCATGTTATTACTTCTGTTTGCTGAGAAGGCTTAGAAGCAGTGAGCCCCAGTAGCAGTGAACACACTTACTTTCCAGATTTTGGTATATAAATACTACTTTCCAGTAAAAAGAAACAGGAACTTTGAAGAAATGGCTAATTCTATTTCTGGAACAGTGAATGAAAAGTAAAACAGGAGCTTCCTGTTATGTCAGAAGGTAAGGAATGCTTGCCTGCTTCCCAAACCAACCAATCACATAAACAGGAAAAACTAAAGGACACAGAAATTAGCTGGAAAGATCTCTAAATGAACAAACAGAATTTAAACAACAAAAAATAAATGTCTCAAACCCTCTAAATAAAATAAATATCTATGAATTTATATTGGCCACAAATAAAAAGATTAAATAAACAAATAAATTGGAAAAAATGTTTCAACAGAAAAATCCAAACAACATATGGAAATACTCTCCAACTGCTTGAGGTGCAGCTTAACTCCTCTTCTCAGAGATATGGTTTACAATCATTTTTTTTCAGGTAGAGAGAGAGAGAGAGATGAGAGGGAAAGAGAAAAAAGAATTTTATTTATTCATCAAGTTTTTGTTTCTCTCATTCTTAGTTGTGTGTGTGGTGTTAGGGTTTGAACCTGGGTCCTTGCACATATTACACAAGCACTTTAACCACTGAGCCATAACTTCAGCCTTCCAACTGAGTTTTGAATGAATGATTCTCCTCCAAATATTAGAGATTAAAATGTTATAATCATAACTTCATAATGGAGAAAACTGGCAGACAGCAACTTACTCATGTGGTGAAGGACGAAGTCATATGACAAGTTGTGTTGTATTGGTATTGTGTATTCTTTGATTTGATGTCATGAGGATACTATACAGGTACAAGGGATTGAACCCATGGGGGCTTAACCACTTAGCCAAATACCTAGATTCTCACTAAGTTGCTTAGGGCCTTTGCTAAGTTCCTGAAGCTGATTTTGAATTTGTGATCCTCCTGCCTCAGCCTTCTGATCCACTGGTATTACAGGTTTGTCATTGCACCAGGCTTGTCATGTGCTTTACAATAGTTTATAACCTTAGTGTAGCCAAGATAAAACATCAAAAGGCTCAAATTGAGGGAAATTCCACAAGATTCTTTACTGGTACTCTGCAAAATTCCAAAGGAAAGACATAGAAATTCTCATAGCCTGATGGAGACTAAGGAAACATGATTACTGGATTAAACTGGACATCCTGGATTAGATTCTGGAACACAAAAGGGATAGCAATAAGGAAAATTGTGACATCCAAAGAGTTCTTGGTTAGATAATTTGATTAGTTTTGATAATTGTGACATGTTTGTATAAAATGCTAGCATTATAGGAAGCTGAATGAAGGAAACTTTCTGTACTACATTCAAAGTTCTTCAGTTAATCTAACATTCAAATAGTTTAAAACTAAAAGGTAATATTCTTGTATAATAAGCAATGTGCTATTATAACTTTAGAAACTTTAGATATGCAGTGTGGAAATTACCTGAGAATTGATTACCATCCAGCATGTTGGGATTCATCTTGATTTTAGTTTATGCATTAAATCTTTTGAAGAAACAAGTATAAATATTAATCAAAACTCCCCTCTGACTATATAATAATTTAATATAACATTTTAATTTGAGAAAGGAACTTAAATGCACTATAATCAAGCAATGTCCAAATTCCTTGTGTACTACTGCAAAGATCTTCTCCTTAAGCATCCTTAGACATAGATATCTTTCATTATCAGACACTTGGCTCATAAAATCTTTTTGTTCAGCTAACACAAATATCAATTTTTTGAAACCACCTTGTTATTATCAACCTCTTATTTTGACAGGAAATAAATTTATTTAAATATTTATAGCTCTTATATGTTGACATAACAAGGCTAAATAATCCTCAAACTTTCTTCTTGTTTCGAACACCCTTATCACTTTTCAAACTATGTTTAAAAGTATTTATAGAGACTGGAGTGGTGCTTGCCTGGCATATGTGAGGATGTGGATTCAAACCCCAGCACTACATACACAGTGAAGTGTCGGAGCAATGAAAGCCACACGAAAAACTAAATAAACAATATTGATTCTCTCCTTATCTCTCTCTCTCTCGTCATCCCTCTCTCTTAAAAGACATGTCTTTATACTTTCCTCATAAATAGAGAACTGAAATGGAATATATTATATTCAGCATGGTTTCATCAACAAAGATTTAAGAGAAACTGAAACTCTCTTGTCTGTATAATTTTTATGTTAACAATCTAAATTCCTTTAAATTCAACACACTATTGAAAAATATTAATGTTTTATACATAAATTCCTTTAATATGATTCTTATATTTTCTGCCCATATTAGGGTTTTTCTAGACTGAATAGTTTCAGTCATTGTCATGATACAGCAAATCTTAGAACAGTTACAGTGTTATTTCTCCTTTAAAATTAGCAACTTTAATAATTTTACTTCTTTGTTTTATGACCAATAAAGACAGAATATTATCAATGTCCTTCTCAACTGAACCACTAATAAAAAAAATAGGCACACTGTAATCTTTCTGCTACAGTACAGTGCCTGCAGAATGAAAGAAAATATTTGTCAGCTGTTCTTCCAACAGGGTATTAACCATTAGAAAATATAAAGAGCTCAATAACATTAACACCAAACAAATTAATAACCCATGCAACAAATGGATGAAAGATATAAAGAGACATTTCTGTGAAGAAGAAATACAAATGTTTAACAAATATTTGAAAAAATTTCAACATTCTTAGTAAGAAGAGAGATGAAAATCAAAACTACTCTGAGATTTCATCTCACTCCACTTAAAGTGGCAATCTTCTTGAGAATACAGATAATAACAATGGCTTACAGTGGTGTGGAGAAAAAGGTATGCTTATATATTGTAGGGACCACAAATTAGTATTGTAAAGCAATATGGAGATTCTTCAAAAGACTAGAAATGAAAGCACTACACTATACAACTATCCTGTTCCTCAGTATTTATCCAAAAGAACTAAAATTAGCATATTATAATGACATGCATACCAATGTTAAGAGCAGTGCAATTCATAATAGCCACGTTAAGGAACCAGTGTAGGTGCCTGCCAATAGATGACATTCTGCTTACCCAGAAGAATGAAATTCTGGCAATTGTTGGTAAATAGATGGATGTTGCGAACATCATGCTAAGTGAAATAAGCCAGACTCATAAAGTCAAAGATCAAATGCTTTTTATCACATGTGTAAGCTAACAAGAAAAAAGGAATGAAACAAGAAAAAAAAAAAGATCTTCCAAACATTGAAGGGAGATCAACAGAGTAGGAACTAGGGGTGAAAGAGGAAGAAGGAAGAGAAGGAAAGGGGAAGAACTAGGGAATGAAGTTGGACAAATTATACTAGATAAATACAGAATTACAAAACATAATTTGTGTAATATTTCTCAAGGCTATAGTCTGCGTGCTAGCATCCACCTATGGTCTAACAATATATGTAAGGTGCATACCTCCATATTGTTTATAAATTTGAAATAAATATTATCAATCCTTTGGTGAAACTTAAATTATTCTACTAGTTTGTCTAGTGTTAATTACAAAATTACAAAAAATAGAATAGGGAATGTGTGTGTGTATATATACACACACACATATGAAAATACTACTTACTAACCAAAACTAGAATACTGACCAAGGATTACATTAGAATGATTGGTTTATAACACATGTATTCTATTTTGTACATTTAAAAATATACTATTTATTCTTTTTTAGACTCAAATTATTCTTCATTTTATCTATTATTATTCTAATCTTTGACATTGTTTCAAAACTATATTCCTATGGTACCTTTTCTTTCTAAATCTTAAAAGACTTAAAATACTTATAAATCTTCAAGACTGAAGACAAATGTTTTCCAGATGAACATATAAACATTTTAGGGAAAAGAATAGATACAAATTAGATAATTCGATAAGAGAAGATAGTGGCTGGCTATAAGATCAACGCACATAAATCATTAGGTTTCCTATATGCCAATAACAAGTCCACTGAAGAAGAAATCAGTAACTCTGTCCCATTCACAATCTTGTCAAAAATAAATAAATAAATATTAATCTAACAAAGTATATCAAGGACCTCTACAACAAAAATTTTCAATCATTAAAAAAAGAAATTGTAGATGATATGAGTAGATGGGAAAACATTCCATGTTCTTGGTTAGACAGAATCAATATAATTAAAATGGCCATTCTACCCAAAGCCCTATATAGATTCAATGCATTCCCCATCAAGATACCAATGACATTCTTCACAGATATAGAAAAACCAATTCTCAAATTTGTATGGAATAACAGAAAACCGAGAATAGCCAAAACAATACTCAGCAAGAAAGAGGAAGCAGAAGGCATCAAAATTCCTGACCTGAAATTATGCTACAGGGCTATACTAACAAAAACAGCATGGTATTGGTATCAAAACAGAATTGAAGACCAATGTAACAAAATAGAAGATTCTGAGACTAACCCCCATATCTTTAACCATCTGGTATTTGACAAAGGGGCAAAAGCATAGAGTGGAAGGATAGACTGTTCAAAAAAATGATGTTCTTGATTATATGACAATGACTCCCTCCTAAATGTAAGCTTATTTTTTAACTAATAAAAATGAATTAAAAAGGAAGAGATAATTAGAAATTAGATAGATTATATACATACATTATTTAAATATTGGTAAATTGTAGTTACAGGCTGAAATGTGTCCCCCAAAGCTCAAAAATTGAAGCTCTGAATTCCAGCACTTTTCAACGTAACTGTTTTTGAAGATAAGATCTTTGAAGAGGTAGGCAAGTTCAAATGGGATGTTTACGATGTTTATGATGTAAGCAATAGTGCTGTATTCTTACATGAGCAGATTTATATACAGATGCACACATAGAGGAAGACCATTTGAAGACACAGGAAAATGAAGGCCATCTCCACATCAAGGAAAACACCATAGAAGAAAAAATGTCCCAAAGACACCTTGATTTCAGACTTATAGCCCCCAAAAACAAACAAATAAATTTCTATTGTTGAAGCTACTCAGTCTGTAGTGCTTTGATGCAGCAGGCTTAGCACACTCATACAATTATATGTAAAACTAAAGATAATTTTTATCTCATTTTACAAAGATGACAAAAGTTTTGATAAGAAATACCATGCATATTCATAGTTACATTCAAAAGTAAATACATATACATATATGCAAGAGACTATGGAGGATTCTCAGGGGGTTTGAAATAAATTTCAAATCCCCTTTCAATATAGTTTCATTAAAAAATCTTGTGGTAGTGTCTGGGAATAGCCTTATCCTGGTTCCGGCAGATCACCTGACTCACACCAGCTGTTTTCTTAGTAGTAGTCAGGAATGACATGTGAGGAGTTTAATGTTCTTTCTTAATATGTAGCCTTTAACTATCAACTTTTTATTTTTATTTTGTTTGGCTTTATTTTCTATGTATTTTGCAAAATGTTGGCTATATACTGTTTGCTATTTAAATTGATGAAAGTAAGAGGAATTTTTTTTTTGTTTTCTTTAACCTCTGTATCTGAAACTTGTATTTTAACTGTACTTTCATTTCCGAGTTCATTCTCTGCCTCTATCAACATTTTAAAGTTGTAGTGGCACAAAGAGTACCTTGCACATTCTTTGTGCTGTAAGTTAAAGTCCAAGATGGAAATGAATATGCCCTCATGCATGTCAAGGCATATCTTGGTTATATCAAGGGCAATCAAAATTTTATAAGAACTTCCTGGTAATTAAGTGACTGCTCTTTAATTTTTAAAATATTTTTAATACCTACAAATGTTTTATTTTGTCTACTTCAGAGGTCAAAGCATGCTAGCTATTTTTATTTAGGGCTTACTTTTCTTAAAGATGAAAAGAGAAATTTGGATCTTTTAGATCAATATTAGACTGTCCTCTGATCATGTTTTTTATACTCTGAGTGCTCTCGGATAGTGTTTTGACTATGGTGATTAACTGGATGTTATTTAAAATTAAAACAAAAATTATAAAAAATTCTAAAAATATACTGTTGAATGTGCAATTATTTAAATCACCAAAGATTAAAAAGCACATTTTTAAATGGTATTTGCCAAAATAATAAAAAGTGGGTTAATGATAATTATTCTAGCACCCTTAGAAACCAGTGCTTTTCAATACCAGAGAAAATGCATTAACTGTTCATATATAATACCATGTATTTCTCTGTCCTTTCAGAGTTGTGATCAGATAAAGTTAGAATTCTTTCCTTTGCTTAATTTGATATTACACACATGTATATACTATATGTCGCATCATTGCACAATATAATTACATATACAGCTTTACATTTATAATTTACACATATATTATGAACCAATTGATCTTACATAATTATTATATATAATATATATTATATTACATATAATATATATAATATATATAACATGTAATACATTATATATATTTCCTTTCAAATAGTCACAATAACTTTACTGAATACATATGATAAATATGACTAAAAATAGTTCAATCCATGGCAAATGCCATACACATAACAAATGGCAAAGGGATGATAAATCCACTGTTTCATCTACATACTTCTTTTTCTTTGTAATCTTGATACTAACCTACTTGCCAAGACTGGATAAGAAAACTGATACTTATGGTTATTCTTCCTCTGGGTACCTTCCAAATTAGAAAGAAGTCTTCAGACTTCAGACAATTATTATACACGGAGGACTGCTATTCTCCTGCAAACACCACAAAAATGGACATAAGTGTCCTAACTATATGTCTCACTCACTATTCCATAATGACTCTTTTTTATTTATTTTTTTAAAGAGAGAGGGATGGTGAGCGAAAGAGACATAGAATCAAATTTTATTTAGTTTTTCATGTGGCCTTCTTTGCTCTGAAATTTTGTTGTGTATGCATTGCTAGGGTTTGAACCCACGAACTTGCGCATGCCTGGCAATTGCAGTAACTGCCAAGCTACCACTCCAGTCCCTCCATAATGATTCTTAGTCATTGATTTTGAGATATGCCTTTTGATTTTGATGGAAGTAGAAGGATCTTGAAAGGGATGGTGACATGCAATAAAAGAGAAAAGAGATTTCATCTATAGATACTAAATAAAAAACTAGAGTTGAACTTGAGCTGAACTCTAAAAAATTTCCACATGGTGAATCCTAGTTCCAGAGAATAAATTTTGCAAGAATGCCAATATTCTGACTTCTGTATCTTGTCCTGGCTGCTGAAGTAGGTGTGGGACAAAACACTGGTGCACAAACAGGGATTCTTTTTTATACTGTACTACATGAAGCCATCCAAGTGAGAAGAATGTTCTTGACAAAAACACTCTGATATGTATGAGCACTTGAATGATGTTTTGAATTATGATGTGCTATTTAGTTCCTTTTTATATCTGAATTTTCTATCCTCTTAGATGTTAAATGCATTGGTGGCATAAACCATATTTTCTCTAAGAAATATGCTCTCCAATACTTATTTAAATGAGAAGTGATTTGGAATGGTGGTTGTTGAGAACTTGCTTTAAGCAATAGGGGCAAGCTTAAATTCATTGAATCAAGTATACATGGTAGCTATAGCAAAATGTAAATCTTAACGGAACATACACCCATGGCAAATTCAAAGATGATTCATTGTGTTCCCTCAAGTATCATTCTTGCTTTGTGTGATGTATTCTAAACTTTGTTCCACATTCCTGCAAAATCAGCCCAGGATTCAGTTGGCCGTATGGAAGAATCCTCTTTTTTGCTCACTGATTTCTGCCTATTATTATTGCCTGGATAAGAAAAACTTTCTTTGTACCACGAAACTTTTGTTCAAATCTCAATCCCTGCTTTCATGTGTCTGGTCCTCTTTCATGACTCAGTAGCAAGAGACCATTGCACTAAGCAACCACCCTATTCCATCCCAAACTTCTAGTCTACAAAAAAGACAATGTGTTCTTTGTGCATCCTACTTCCCAGAGTTCAAGAAAAGGATAGCATTTCCTGTCCTGGTGCTTTCTCAATGTTTTCTAAACTACAACTATAAAGATAATGTGCATGAATTTTAAAGCTGTAAGAAAAAAATGATAAAACGTTGCAGATTTTTACTGTTCTGAACATTAATGTCTTATATGAAATCAGAGGTCAATATGTAGAAATTTGTTTATAATAATATAAGATTAAGCTTTTTAAAAATAGAGTGTTTAAAATAGTTATTTTTACTCTTTTCTTCAACTGTGAAGACCCAAGTGTGTGCCCCTCGAAAGTCAAATAATGGGCCAAATGGAGGTAGAAAGAGGTGAGATAAGAAGAATCAAAACACAGATAGGTAGGAGGAATTAGTTCTGATTTTGTATAGCACATTAGGGTAGTTTTTGTTTATAATGATCTATGATGTATTTCAAAATAGCTAGGAGAGAGGAGCACAAATTTTCATAACAAATGGAAATGCTTAGTGTTTCAGGACATGAATGTGCTTATTGCTCTGATTTAATTATTACATATTGGACTTGCCATACTGTACTGTATATTTATCATACTGTACCATATAATAATGTACAAATATTATCTTAATTTATAAAGGGCAATAAAATAAAATGTATATTCTGAAATTGCATTATCATTCTGGCACTGGCCCTGGCCTTAGCAAGTGCAGAGGACCCACCCCTGACACAGGGTGCATAAATTCCACCCACCCAGGCATAGACATGCCTGAGGACCCCACATGTAGCCACTGGAAGGAATACAGGATACCTCCAAGGACCCCATGCTGGGACCCTGCACACACACTGCCTGCACCCAGGACACCGAAACAGAGCCCTACCAGGCACGCAGGACAACCCCAAGTATCCTGAGCTTGGATGCTGCCAGATCTAGGCCTCTGGCTCTGGCTCCAGTAGACACATAGGGAAACTCTAAGGATCCCACTCTGGGACCTGCCCCACGACCTCACCGAATCTAGGACTCTTGCTCTGAGCCCAGCAAGCCTTCAGAGTACCCCAAGGACCCCACACCTAGACCCTAGACCGTGCCCCACAGTCACACATATCCACAAGATCCAGTTATATTAGACCTAACCCCACCATGAAAAGTCCCAGGCCCCAGTGCAGCATGAGGTAGGCCTGATATGTGGCTGCACTGCCTATCCAGGTCCCCAGGATCCAGGGAAGCACTCCTGCTGCTTAGTTTCAACAAAACAGCGTGCAGTCCCACAACTCCAACAGGTTCCAGATCCAAGTCCTAAAACTTAGATCCAAAAGGTGCAACAAAAGGAGGCACCAAGCAGAAGTAGCTTTCAGGAACAAGGTGGTCATCAGAGAAGAGATGTTAGACCCAACCCTTTGATCTGCAAGGAAGAAACACCAGGAGACCTACCTTGCTTCCACAAAGGGAATCTCAATTCAAAGATCCAGAAGAAGACTTTCAAATAAGAGGAATTAAATTACAAAGGTGTGTGCCTCAAACACACAATTCCGCTACCAAGGACAAATGGACAAGGAGTGAGATTAGTACCTAGAAAAAATTATCAGTGATTTGATTACTAACAGGAACAAAACTAAAAGAAGATTTAATGAAGGGATTAAGAGAAAATTCAAGAGATGACAAATTTTATTAACAAAAAAATAAGCATACTATAAAAGGAAATGAGAGCTAACATCTTCAATCAATAACATCAGAACAATGATGTAAAAATTTAGTAATAGGCTAACTTGTATAGAAAATAGGATCTGAACTCTTGAAGAAAGAACTTCTGAAAACAAGGAGAGAATAAGCAAGCTTGAACACACTGGTGACAAGAAAGAAAAAAATACAGAATGTGAGCAGAATTTTCAAAATGTCTGTCATGAAATCAGACAAACAATTTAAGAGTAACTGGGATACAAGAAAATTGAAGTACAAATGTAGCATAAAGAAAACACTCAACAAAATTGTTAAAGAAAAATTTTCCCATATTAGAATACAGTCAGATGTACTCTTACAGAAAGTATATAATACATGCAAAAGGCTCATCAAATAAGAAGTTCACCAAGACACATTATATTCAAAATGTATATTCAGAGACAAACCAATAAGGATCATGTCTGACTTTTCAGCTCAAATTTGGAATTAAGCAGGTTCTGGAAGGAGATCATTCAGTGTCTCAATGACCAGAACTTGCAACTGAGAAAACTATACATAGCAAAACTCACTTTCAAATTTGATGGGGAAATAAGGACATTTCACAATAAGATCAAACTTGCAGCATTAATGAACAGAAAGCCAGTATGACAAAGAATCTTCACAGATAAACACCAGATAGAACAAGCAAACAACCCTCAAAACCCACAAAAAGAGGATGTTCAATAATATGTCTATTGGTAGCATGTACCAATAGCTTGTCTATTGGTACATGCTACCAATAGACAACCAAGATAGCACAGAAATTGTCCATAAAACACAGTAACTGTGAAACACAACCACATAACTATCTAACATTGAATAAGAATGGTCTCAATACACCAATCAAAAGACATAGATTAGCATATTGGAACAGAAAACAAAATCCAACAATATGCTGCTTACAGGAGACCCAATTTGCAGTCAATAATAACCACAGATTAAGGGTGAAAGGACAGAAAAAATATCTACCAGACATAAGATCCAAGAAAGAAATCTGGTGTTGCAATACTTATATCTGACAAAGTAGATTTCAAGCATATACTAATCAGAAGAGATAAAGAAGGCCACTAGATCCTAGTCAAGGGAATAATACAACAGGAAGATTTAACCTTAGTAAATACATACTCTCCAAACACTGATGGTCCCAATTATGTGGATAAATTATTCCATGACATAAAACCACTAGTGGGCCTTAACACAATAGTACTGGGACGTTTTAATATTCCTCTATCACCAATAGACATATCATCAAAGAAAAAAAAAACAATAAAAAGATCTCCAGCTTAAACAGGTCCGTAAATCAAATGGAATTAGCAGACATTTATAGGATATTCCACCCCAAACTGTCTGAATATACCTTCTTCTCAGCGGCACATTAATCTTTCTACAAAACAGATTATATTCCAGTTCACAAAAGAAATCTCAGCAAATATTTAAAAAATAGCTATTTTTCCATGTATCTGACTGGATCATGATACCATGACACTAGCAAATAACAGCAAAAATTATAGCAGAAAAAACACACATGTGTGGAGATTGAAAAATACCCCATTGAATGAAGACTGGTTCCAAGAAGACATGACAGCATAAATTAAGAAATTGTTGGAAGAGAATGAAATAAAGACACAACATATCAAAACCTTTGGGACAGCATGAAAGCATTTTTAAGGGGAAAATTTATAGCTCTGAGTACCTATATTAAAATCAAGGGAGATTGTGAATGGATAAGCTTATGCTCCACCTCAAAGCCCTTCAAAAAGAAAAACAATCTAATTCCAAAGCCAGCAGAAGACAGGAAATAATCAAGATCAGAGCTGAAATCAAGAAGATAAAAAAAATAAAAAGAATTGATGAAATAAAAAAACTGGTTCTATGAATGCATATATAAAATTATATTAATGTTAATGTTAATGTCACGAAAAGAAGAAAAGAATTCAAGCAAGCCAACAAAATCACTAATTGAAAGGGTGTGATCACTACTTACACCACAGAAATCCAATGGATTATCAGAACATATTTTTTAAAAATATACTCCAAATTAGACAATTCTGGAAAACATGGACAAATTTTTAATCATGTACAACACCTCCAAACTGATGCAACATGATATTGAAATCATAAACAGCTGAAAGAATAATCTCTAAGAATGTTTTATAGTAAAACCGTCTAAAGTAGTTACAACAGTTATTACTTTTTCAAATCTTTTATTGAGTTGGATATTGATCTATGTAAGTCTTTGGTAAACTGAAAGATAATATATCTAGCCAATGTTTTATTTTGAATTTATTTGTTTAACACACTGAAATTATTCTATTTACTTATTAAAGATTAGATTTCCTTTTTATATAACTTGATTATTTGTATCAATTGACAACTTTTCTACTGGATTAAAGGGCTTGATAAAATTATGTTTATATGCATTGGTGAATATGGCACAATGAAACACACTATTTTGCGTAATAAATACAAACCAATACAAATTTTTAAAAGAATTTAAAAAATTAATGGAATTAAAAAAGAGAAAAGCAATTAATGAGTAAGTTATTGATAAAAACATTAACCAATATTTAGAAAATGTATTTACTAACTAGGTGTTTGGTGGTATTAAAGAATTGTAGCATTTTTAAGAATGTTAATGATATAATGGCAATGTTTAGGGACAAGAGTCTATATTTTAATACCCGTAATGTAATGACTATAGAAAAATTCATTTACAGTACATAATTTGTTGTAAAATAATTCGTACAAACGAAAGTAGAAGGGAGATTTAAACAAGAAGAAATAAGACTTTATATGATTAAATTTTTGTAGATGTAAATAGTTTAAAAGGAAAATAAACTTTGCTTAAATATGATCAGGGAAAGAGAATATTAGAAGGGAAAAATCATAAGTTGATTTCTTCCATGAATTTAAATGCTAAGTCTAGAAAACAAAACAAATCAATGTGCAAAGATGTCAGCCATTTTCTGTAATTTATACATCTTTGACTGTATTTGTTTCTATTTGTAAAAACTGTTCCCTTTCCATAAGATAATTTGACTTTAAATTCACTTTCTAACTTGATTTCCTGAGTTAATTGAGAGATTGGTATGTCAAATATGCTTCTAGGTCCATGACTTGTAATCAGTATCAGCCT
>PVKS010016600.1:0-43645 GCA_004027875.1 Aplodontia rufa
ACAAATAAATAAATAAGTAGGTCCTTGCTAACTAGCATTAGGGAGACGGATGACACTCTGAAAATCAACCTTGCCCTCAGATTATCTTCCACCTCCTCCCTTTGCCAAGGTCCCAGGCTGCCTTCACCCATAAGGTGCCTGCCAGCTGCTCCTTTGTACACATGTGTGAGGAGACGGATAATAGGAGCGAGCTAGTTGCCAGAACATAAGTGGTGGAATTGAAGATGGAATCCCAGCTCCTCGCTCCCAGCCTAGCCGCGCAGCCTCCTGCCCCTCCTTGTCACTGCTGCCAGGTGCTTTGCGCAGGTCCTGGGCTTCACGGGCCCAGGGCAATGGAGGCGTTGCCATTCTCATTTTGCAGATGAGAAAATGGGGGCTTGGAGAAGTGAAGTCCACCCAAGGTCGTCAGCCAGGTCTCTGGCTCTGGGCCGGCCATCTGTGTGGAGTGGAGTAGAGTGGGGGCCCCTGGGGGCTGTGTTAGCACACGAGCGTATAGGGGGCCACGGAAGCTCACAAGCTTCAGCCCGGATGGCTGGCTTCTGGGGCTGCACCAACTCCAGGGCAACCTGCACCGGATACTGTTCCTATTGCTTTGATACAATATTCTGTTGAGTGCCTGCCATTGGTGCCCTTTGGGGCACAAGTGACATTTTCTATGTGTTTAAAAAGCTGAATTACTTGTCACCTTTCCTCTACTATTTTGCCCCCAGGGGAAAATAAGGGTCCTGCCTTTTCAGGCTTTCTGGCTTCTGGAAGTGCATGTTGGGGGCCCCTGGGGCAAGTCACCATGCAGGCACCTCCCCACAGGCAGCATGTGTCCCTGCCCCTTCTGCACAGCTGCCCGGCTTTGCTCCTCGCAGGGTGTTGTGACCCTCAGCAACCAGCCAGCATCCACCTCGCCACCGTGCAGTGCCAGGCTCTGGACTGGAAGGAACAGTGGACAGGGATTTCTGTCCTCCAGTGGCTGATGGCCCAGGCTGCCAGATGAGCCCTGATAGGCAAGGTGGTGATTTATCATGCCAGCTGCTCTGGGTGACAGGCTGAGGGGATGCTGCAGGTAATGAGAGGCTGTGCCAAATGCCACGGCCTAGGGGTCTGGGCTCTCATCCAGCTGGAGAGTGGGGACCTTGGACAGGTACCTTCCTGTCTTCGAGCCTCACTGTGCCCATCTGTGACGTGGGATAATAACAGACCTGTCTTGCCTACTTAGGGGAATTGGGAAAGGAAATGACAGACAAGTCTGCTTTAGAAACTTTACAGTGCCCAGTGACTCGTAGCTTCTCTATGCTCCAAAAATTGAGGCAGAAGTTCATTTGTCTTTCTTCAATTCCTGCCCCTCTTCCTTCTATCTCCTTCCTTCCCTCCTTTTCTTCCTTTATTCCTTCCCGCTTCTCTTTTCCTTTGTGCAAATACCTGCTGGATTTCTTCCTGATGTGCTGTGTAACGGATCAGGGTTGGGGGAGAGAGCAGGGCACAAAGAAGGCTCAGTTCTACCCTTTAAGGAATTTGGGAGGAGTTTGGAGCCAGATGTCACCAGAACTGTGATACGAAGGACATTTCTCTGCCAGCTGGAGTTCTGGGCAGGATGCGTCAGGGGCACTGTGGAAAGGTTCATGGGCAGCAAGAGGTCAAGGAGAACCAGCACTCCAGAGGGAATTTGCTCCACCGTGGGGTGGTGAGGGGAAGGGATACAGGGACCCAAAGAAGATGCTTGCTGTGTTGGCTGCTGTCTCAGCAGGAAGGCGCTGGTGCTGGACCACTCTGGGGGCCCAATAGCTTCCTCCCCTGCAATCCCTGACTCCCATAGCCCCTGCGAGGCTCTGGCATGAAATGACAGGACTAGGGGCACATCCTGCCTCTTTCTCTTCTCTCTGCTTTGCCTCATCCCCAAAGGGCCAGAGTGCCTGGGCTTGGATAGGAGCCCTCGCTGAGTGGAAGCGAGGAAGTGGACAGTGGTGGGGAGCTGGTGGCCTCTGTGCCCAGCCCCGGGAAGATGCTTCAATCAGGGCTATGCTCTAATGAACAAATGAAGACAGGATGCAGAGAAAAGGAAAGTGAGGAAGCAAATGAGAGGGTGGGAGAGAAGAGAAGATCACAAAGAGCAGGGAGGCGGGAGGAGGGCACTCTTCTGGATGCTCCCCAGGCTGACGGAGGTTGGAATGAGGAAGAACAAGGGTCTAATTTGAACAGATCGATACTCTGCTCAGTGTGGCGCAGGACTGAACACCATGGCGGGAAATCCGTGCGACTGTTTCATTGGGTCTCACGAGGCTATGCTGAGATGGCTGGGACGTTGGTGCGGTGGCCCCTTGCTATGCTGCCTCCCCCACACCAGGACTGTGGAGACGCTGGGAACCTGCTGTTGGCTGCCCTGCGCTAGCTGTGATGGAGCCCAGGTTGTTGACGGGAAGTGACTTCTGAGGCCCCCACTCATCTGCAAAACTGACCTTCAGGCAGTAGCCGTGATTTGCCCTGAGCCCCGAGGCTTCTCCGTGGAAGCGATTGCTCTTGCTCGGGGCTGATCAACGTGTGGACACCAATGCCTTCCTCTCCCAGAGGGTGTCAAGGGAGGTCACCAAGGCCTTCTCCAGAGGGCCTTGCCTTTTGTGAGTGCATTGTACTTATTTTCGGCACAGGTAACACATTCTCCTGGTTCAAAATATATCCGTTATAAAAGTGGGTGCAGATGAACACCGCCTCCCAGTCCCACCTTCCTGGAGGAGAGCCGCGGTACCAGCTTTTGTGCGTCTTTCCAGAGATGTTCTGTGCCTCTAGGAGGAAAGACCTATGAGTATTCTTTCCCTGCACTATTAGTTTTTTTCCCACAAAGTATCTGCTTTGCCTCTTCTCCTCTTCAGCTTAGCTCTGTGTACTCTATGGAGCAGGAAGCACCCTTGGATTCCTGGTTGTGACTGCATAGTATTCCATTGGGTGGCTGTCTCTTGTGAATAGATGGGTTGTTTGTCACCAGTGCTGCAGTAAGTGACACAGCACACTTGCCATGTCCTCAACTTCAAGTATATTGAGATGGTGCTTTCCCTAGAGACATAGAGACAGAACCTGTGGGTGAAACGGGTGAGAAAAAGCAGGATTCCTGCTCTTCTTGTCCCAGCTGGTCCTCTGCAGCTGTGGGGCTGCTCCAAGGCAGGGGCATTCGGGAGGGTGAGCCCAGGAGGGACTGGATGATACTGCTCCTCCCTCCCCACCAGGGCTGGCATGATGGCACAATCTTAGCCCAGGTGACCCTGCTCTGACCACTGGAGTTCAGAGGTGAGAGCTGGGCCAGCCCTGCTTCCACGATTCCCATCAGCCCAACACAGGCTCCCCGCCTCTGCCAGGAAGCCCTCCCTTCTCCCCCAGCATCACCCTTTATCTGACTGCCCTGCAGGTGTTAGGTCTGCTGAGGGGCCACATGGGGGCCACTATAGTTCTCTGTCCTCTCGGCCCTGGGTTTATCCTGGCTGTACCACTTAGAAGCTGTGTGATAGGCAATGGTGATTTTTTTTCAGTTTATTTAAAAATATCATTAAAGCATTAAATGTTCTAATATTATTTGAAATGTAAAGAGACAACTGTGGGCTTGACTCTGGGTCAGGGAATAGTTTGGATGGAGAAAGTGGAGGTGGAAATCAATTTCAGGAAGCTCTAGTCAGGGAAGCCCCAAGCATCTCCAGCTCATAGGAGGTCACACGCAAGGGCTTTGGGAATTTATCCTGCCACGCTCTCATTGTTCAGAGCAAGTGTGTCCGTCCACATGACTCATTAACCACAGAGCTGGGCACAGGCAGGGGCCTCTCCATTTGCAAGCCAGGGGTGGTAAAGGATCTTTACAAAGATTAGAGGTAATAGCTCCTGGGAAGGCAGGAAATTCCTAAACACAGTTCAGTGAGAAACAAATACAGCCTATGTCATGAAAGGAGTGATTTTGATGAGAATTAAATTATTAAAGCACTCTAGAGATCATAAAGGAATCCACGTTCCCCCCCAAGTTGGCAAAGGTGCTGGGAGCAGAGTCAGGAGTAGGCAGGAGGAGCAACCAGTGGTGACCTTCACAGAGTCTTCTCACAGAGGACTTTGCATTATTTTTATTAAAGCCCTAAATCAGTGGTACTAAGTAGCTCCTGATTTAGCTTCTCATAGAAGTGAGATATAAAACCAGTGTGCCACGGGCTGCTTGCTGTTGGAAATGCAGCCGTGACAGATCTCATGCCTTGGGGTGGCCTTCATTGTGCCAGACAGCGGCAGCAGCCCTGCTGCATACCCAGGACCAGGACTGACTCTGAAGGAAGGACTCCTCGTCAGGCGGGCACCTTCTGTCCCAGCCACACCTTACTCGGAAGCTAGGGTTCATGTCACCGTCTATGGGTTGCCTCAGATCCTAACAGGGAAAAGTCTCCTGAAGGTTTGTTGCGTGGAACTGAAAGGAGATGCAGGCTGGGGGCAGGAAAGGGCCGACCCACACCACCACGTGCAAATGCCAGGAAGGCAGACTTCAGCTCAGTGAAGCAAAGAGCTTTCTAGTAATCAGTGATGCTCATGACGGCAAGGGCTTGTGCTGACTCATCTGCTCATACATTCAACAAATGTTTCTTAAGCTTTGTGCCAGTACCGTGCTGGACTTGAGGGCATAATGGTGAGGGGGTGTGGAGGACCAGCGGTTTCTGGTCCAATGTTGAAGACAGTCGAAGAGTCAGTGACAGGTGACTTATTGCGGAATGGGGTAGGACAGCTGCTAGAGAGTGCATATTAAGAGCTTCTAACCTAGTGAGGGTGTTCAGGGATGGCTTCCTAAAATAGGCAGCATTGGAAATGAGACCAGAGAGATGAGTCATCCAGGTAAGGAGGATGCAACAGGGGAAACCAGCATGTGCAAAGGCCCAGGGATTAGAGAGAGACATTCTCACTCGAGGACATGAATGCAGTGGAATGAGGCCAGTGCACAGTGACTCTCAGCAGCAGCAGCTCAGCAGAGGGTTGGCATGGGACATGGGACAGGGGCCACAAACATGGAACAGGTGGCAGCAATGGGGACAGTATTATTACTCAGACCCTTCTGTCCCTAGATGCTATGGTTCTGAGTGTCAGCTGGAGTCCCTGAGTACAGCATGTCTGTGGGTCAAGTATGCGCTGCCTCCTCCAAAACCAGTGATGTGGTTTCCTGGGGCCCTCTCTGGAAGCCTTCTCTGCCAAACACTTTGCAGGCATCGTCCCACTGACCCTCATGACCTTTAATTCAGGTGATGCTATTAACCCAGGTTTACAGATGGGAACACAAGGCAAGATTGGGTTATTTTATTTTTTTTTATTCTTTTTGTACTAGGGGTTGAACCCAGAGGTGCTTAACCACTGAGCAACATCCTGAGTCCTTTTCTTTTCTTTTTTATTTTGAGACAGGGTCTCACCAAGTTACTTAGGGCCTCACTAAATTGCTGAGGCTGACTTTGAACTTGTGATCCTCCTGCCTCAGCCTCCTGAGCTGCTGTGATTATAGGCATGTGACATGTGACACCGCACTGGGCCAAGATTGGATTTCTTTTTTTCTTTTCTTTTTCTTTTTTTTTTAGAGAATCAATTTTTGAGTTTTTCACATGGCTTTCATTGCTCTGACACTTGGTTGTATACGTGGGTTGCTGGGGTTTGAACCTGTGTACTTGCGCATGCTGGGCAAGCGCCGTAACCACCAAGCCACTGCTCCAGCCCCAAGATTGAATTTTTAAAAATTGACACACAGCTGTCTAGGTAGAGGCATGGGGACCCTGACCGAGGCCTGTCAAACCTGAAGTCCACTGCCGAAAAGCCTCTGTCTGCTTGGGTCCTCCCTGCTAGAGGGCAGACAGCGGGCACCAGTATGCTTCTCAGTCCTCCCAACACCACCTCCTATGGGGGTCTCTAAGAGGCCGCTGCTTCAGGGAAGGCAAGTTGCAAGGCAAAAGCAGGGGATGGGTTTTTAAATCAGAGCACTAAAAAAATGCTTGACAAGTCTCATGTTTTGCTTTCCTCGTAGGTGGTAAGGATCAATTTCCTGAAGAAAAAAAATCAATCAGTTGGAATGTGTCTTTCTGGAAAAAGTCTGGCATCTGTCAAATGGGGAAAAAAAGGCCCAGAAAGATTTTCTTGGGTCGTGTGCTGGGGGTTGCTGACTCAGGCCGTATGTTCCAACATCATTAACAAGTTGAAAGCTGTTGCTCCTTGCAGGAATACAGTATTGGTGGTTTGAACAGCTCAGCTGGGAAAATCCTCTACAAAGCAAGCCAGGCTGGGGGTGCTGGGAGCAGGCTGGGAGCAGACCTGGGGCCTGTGCATCCACTAAGGGGATTGCCCACAGTGCTGGGCTTTTATTAGGCCCACTGGTGGGAAGGATTGCTTTATGCAGGAACTTGATAGGAACTTCTGGCACGTTGGCAATTTTAATTGGTAAGCAATTATTAACAGCTAAGTCATATCGAGGCACGTCAGGCTAATATCTTATGGTGATCGGTAGAGATACAAAGTCCCCAGGGGAGTTTGTCATCTGTCATTGGCATTAAATGATAGGTGGCCCCTAGGGCTCCGGACTGGGATGGAGAGGCCCAGACCTCAGACTGCAGTCCTTGCTGATGGGCATTCCTGGGACATTGCTTGTCTATTAGCTGGAGTCTTTGGAATTTTTCTGAAGAGCATCTTGCTGTCTCACCATGGGGGGATTTGGGGCATGGCCCACATGGGGCCCTGGATGAGGGGAAGGAAGAACCCTTAGTAGATTCAGATACTTATTCAGTGTATGTTTGTTGAGCACTATCATGTGCCAGGCACTGTGCTAGGTGGTGGGGCATAAAGGTGAATGGAGAGGCCCATTCCTTGCCTCAGTGGAGTTTATGGAAGACAGACAAATAGGATTGCTGTGTCCTTGGGCAGAGAGCATGGAGGGGACCTAATCCCACCTCTGGGCAGAGTGGACAGTGCAGTCAGGGGCAGCTTCCTGGAGTAAGCGGTGTTCAGGTTAATGTGAAAGATAAACATAAGTTAAGTGGTGGGAGAGCTGGGTGTTCCAGTGGGGGAGGGGAGGGATCGTTCACAACGGAACTTTCATTGGCGCTGAGATGACAGCAGGGTGGGCAAACTGGAGAAGAGAGAGTGCAGATAAAGGGAGGTGAAGGATTTACCGAGAACCCTGAGAGGCAAGATTTGCCTGGTCTGATGGTCGGTGTGATGGAGGAGACTGGCTCTGTGCCTGACACACATGTGGTGGGTGCTCAGGAAATGTGTTATGAATGTCAAGTTGAGTGTTGTCTTCTCTGTAAAGTCCTTCCTATACCGTCCCTTGTCCCTCCACACCTGGAAGAACTGCCTACTCCCCGCTGAGACCCATCCTGTGCCCTGAACTGGCTGTGCTCTTAGCACGAGTGACATTTTGGTGCTGGCTCACTCAGGAAGTAGGAACTGTGGCTTATTTCCTTCTGGTGTCCTCGGCATCTAACACAGTGTCTGGCACACAAGTGCTTAATAAATGCTTTTGGAGTGAGTGACAGCTCAGAGGCAGGGAAATGGAATAGATGACCTCGGAAAAAAGAACAGCTAGGTTCCCAATGCCAGGCACTCTTCTAAGCAGTCTGTGTGCATTAAATGATTTAATTTTGCAGCAAACTTCAGAGGTACCGGGCCATTTCCCCTATTTCACAGTCTATGAGAAGTTAGATCACTTGCCCAAGGTCACACACTCCAAAGTGGCAGAACATAGACTTGAACCCAGACCCTCACCTTCCAAGTCTGTTCTCTGACTTCCTCATGATCTTGCCATGGGAATCTGAGGACAGCCCTCGTCATTCTGTGTACAGCTCCCCGCCGGGTACCTGAGAGTGGATGTTCCCTATGTAGCCCCCAGACCCTATTCTTTGGGGAAGCGATCAAGAGCAGGTGGGGGAGGATTCACTGCCCAGGAGTCTGGAGGGCACGAGAAGGCCTAGCCCTTCTGTATTCTGGATCCCTCTCCATAGCCCTATCTGCGGGGTCCAGCACCCAGGAGGAGCTTGGTATGTGTGTGGGGGTATTTGAGCAGAGGGTGCACGGGAGCAGGGAGGACTCTGGGTGCAGGTCTCCCAATCCACCCAAGCTCACATTTCCTCCAGAAGCACAACCAACAGTCCTCCTGTCCCCCAGGAGAAAGGGCCTGGCAGCCCAAACTGTGGCCTGTTTTGGTTCCATGCTTCTCTCCTCTGAGAACCAGAAAAGGAAAGAGGGTTCTCCCTGGGTAGAGTATCATCCACCAGCGAGCACCCCCTTTCCTGTCTCTTCCTTCCCTGCCCCCATCCCTGCATCTATCATCTTTCCAGGCCTAATTTAGGCCACACTATCATCCTCTGAGCTGGAAATGAAGTGAGCCTAAGAATTCTCTGGGACCATGTAATCCCAAGTCCCTTACCCAGTTCTGGGAAGAAGATTAGTAACAACAGGGAAAAAAAGAAAAAGGAAATAATTACAACTAGCCTCTGAATCTAGCCATGATGCTTTAAGTTAATGGCTGTTCTACAGATGCAGAAACTGAGAACCAGAGAAGTTGCACATGGCAGATCCATGGCAGAGCTGGGGCCCTGGCTTTTAAGGGCTATGTTGCTGCCAGAGAGTGATGGCCAGCAAGGGCACCTCTGATGCCCATGAAGATGAATGGCTCTGGGCCTGCTTAGCAAGTTGGATAGGGGTGGCACCTGCAGGCCTCTGGCCCCCAAACCAGGAAGACATTGAGCCCTTAGTGTCCTTCTGGTTTATCAACCCTGCAGATGGAGTGTCCCTTTCCTAAAATTGTTCATGTCTTGAAGCCAGATGTGGCCACAGCAATTTAACACCAGTTCTGAACGTGCCCAGAAGGAGGGCCCACTGTTTGGGCTTTTCTGGGCTGTGGAGGGGACTCAGGGATAGTAATCATAAATACATCATACATCTAATGAATTGTTTTAGAACTCCCCTTGGAGATTCCTTAAGTCCTACACACACACACACACACACACACACACACACACACACACAAAGGGCCATGGGCCATGTAACCTTGGGCATGGCAGAATCACTCATGCTAAGCATGTCACCTCAGAATTGGCACTTGGGCCCATTTGGATGTAGGTCATTTTCTTTCTAAGCTGAATCCAATGGCAGCCTGATCTGAGGCTCCTGCCATGAATGCTAATGGTGGCTGATCAATGCACATTGGGACACTGGGGAGAGACTGGGTTCAGGGGAAGCTCTAGAAGCCATCTGCCATAGAATCCTGGGAGACTGACACCCTGTCCCTGACCCCTAAGCCTTTTGTCCTCACTGGGTATCAGGCTAGTTGGTCAGGGAGCATGGAAGTTGTCTTTATTTATCTTGACCTTTCCATGTGAGTAATTTTTATAGTTTCATTAACTAGGAAGGCCATTTGCAAACCTCCAAGCAAAATATATTACCACAACACATCAGGGATTTGTGGGCCATCTCGGGTAGAATGCTAGTAGAATTGGGAATTGATTCAGGGCCCCCCACGTGCAAGGGCCAGTAGACTGGGAAGGACCAATGTTGTCTCAGCAGTTTGCAGAGGGGACCCCAAGTGTAGCTCACACACCTTCGTTTGATGCCACACTTCCCATCCTGGGTCCTGGCTACAAGTTCCCCTGCCCCAGGACTAATGCCCCAGCCTGCGGGAGCACACTTGTTCCCAAGCCAGCCTACCACGTATTATAGGGGATCTTCTCAAATGTTGTTGGAATCACCTGGAAAGCCCGCAGTTGCTGCAGTGGAGCCCTGACACCCCAGAGCTGCAGGGAGCATTTGGATCATGTCATTTCAGACCGAGAAACTGAGGCCCATCGGAGGGAGGGGCTTCAGTTAAGTTCTCACAGCAGCTCTGTGACAGATCTGGTGCTGGAACTTATTTCCCTCAACCTGTGGTCCAGGCGGTGTGGGAGCGTGTGGATAAGAGCAGGCCTTTCACCATTGCACACGTGTGAGTTCACACCCCCACGTGGCCACCAGATCAGCTAGGGCTCTGGCAAGAGACAATGGTGCATTGGGGAGGATCACTGAGGACAGTTTAATGATAAAGTGGTTATTTATATATAACGATGTTAGCAATTAAGGAGAGGCCCTACCATCCCCAAGCCCAGGAAACCCTTAGCCAGAGTGAAGGACCCTCCCACCCACTGCCCCCCGAGGGGCGAGCCTTCCCTTCTGTCCACCCTCCCACCCCGCTGGTATTTGCCATTCACTGAGCCCATCTGGAAGCCAGAGGCCAAGGAAGCCCCTTCATGCCATCCACTGTGGTCAGCTTCCCAGCAGAGAGGAAGCTGGTGAAGGGGGAGCCTGGCTCTGGAGGGGTGAATGGAGATCTAGCACGTGCATTCTCAAGGGGCAAAAATGTGTTCTCAGTCAGATTTTATGGAAGGCAGGATGCATGGGATACTTGTGGCATTTGAATTTTATGGGAAGGAGCAATTAAGAAGAAATTGTCTAGAAGTCCTGCTGGGGAGGAGGAGGCAATAAGGGGTGGGGGGAAGGCTGAGGAGCATGGACCTAGCACATTCTCCTGCTGTGAGGATTTGTGCAAGTTGCTTGAGCCTTTCTGCAGTGGTTTCTCGGCTGCATGTGGCAGGCTAGCTGTAGTGGCCTCCAGGGTGACACCGGGCCATATGCACTCAGCGCCCAATAGAAGAAAGACTTCTCCTGTGGCCCCTTTTCCTCTTTCTTATTTTCTGCACCTCAGCTTCTAGCTCACTAGAAATGCTTCTAGCACTACTGCTAAGTGAGGACAGCGGCTGGAGGGTAGATGGGGCTGGGGGCCAGGAGAAGGGGAGTGCCGCCTCTAGTCACATTGCTGGCCACATGGGAGCCTGAGTCAGGGTCCCCACCCCTGAGAGCAAATGGACGTGGAGCCATGGAAAGAGGGACTTGACAAAAGCCCTGTGTAGAGACACAGGAGCCAGAAGGGGGAGGCCATGGAGGCAGAGGCCTAACCCAGCCCCTCCCAGCTGTCAGCTGGAGAGGGACCTTGGCTTAGAAAGAATGTAGGTGACTCCCTCCCTGACTCTAGGGGAGCTGCTGTGTAAACCCCAGGCTTTGTGGAGGGGGTGCCTACAGAGCACCCCTGGTTTCCCCTGGGTCCTGGTTAGGAGTGGGCTGCTTGTCAGTCAAGGGGTGCCTCCCCTTCATTGCCCCTCAGGTGACTCTCCCCACAGCACCCCAGCCCTTCCCCATCAGATGTTCAAACAAACAGTGGCTCAAATGTCAGATATCACATTCTGAGCCTCGGGTATTCACTATCAATATTTCAGGCTTCAACACTGTCTAAACAACACCTCTGAAATATAAATGGGTTGGGGTTTTAACAAGCAAATAGCACAGGCTGGTAATACCAGGATGATGAGGAGCTGAGGTAGGCAGTGAAGTCTGGAGGGGACCCCTGGGGGCACTATCCTCATGGCTGGACACAGGCCAGGGTTTGTGGGTCTATATCTGCAATCTGGCAGACTGTTTCCCAGGTCCATGGAACTTTGGGTGGGACCAAGGAAAAGGCAGAGTGATGTGGACATTGCTCAGAGCACCCAAGGGCCATTCCCTGCCAGCTAGGGAGCAGCTGCAGGAGCTAGGCCAGTGGTCCAGTTCTCTAGCGTCAGAGAGAGGGAAAGGTGGGCAGGACAGGGTGGTCTTCCATCTCAGACTTCCTTCTCCCTCCAGCTGATCTGAGCCCCCTACCCCACAGGATGGTAAGCATGTCAAATAGCTCCTCTGGCCTCTATCTCTTGCCCTTGGTGGCCTTCTTGGGGGCCAGCTACAGCACCCCATGCTGGTCACTCGGGACTGACTCCCCCAGCCCCTGAGCCACGTGGCCAGTGTCGGGGAGATGCAAAGGGCCTGGTCTTGATTTTCTCACTTCTTTCCTCTTTCAGAGGCTGCTGTCTCCAGGAGCCTCATCCTTGAACTTCTCCTTCCTGGCTGAGAGGCCACACACTGTCTATGAGGTCTTGGATACTAGGCCTCAAGCTCCCCATATATAAGGTCAAGGGCTGTATAGGATTTTATCTGAGGGCTCTTCCAGCCCTGACACTTGGCAGGTTCATGATTTACCACCTGCTCTCACTGCCTTGGCAGAGACCCCAGGGATAGAGGTGTTGCTCTCTGCCGTTGGAGGTGTCACTGAGCTAATCTGACAAGCTAATCTGACACAATTAGGGCCAGCTGTGGAGTGTGCAGGGCCTCAGCCTGTGGGGGTGGAGATGCGGGAGAGGGAGTAGCTCCCAAGGCTGGGAGTTGACTGGGCCAAGGGGCTGGACACCTGGTGTCTAGTGTGTGCTTGGAACACCGACCCACTCGAATTGCTTTGGAAAGTCCAGAGGGAACAGGGGGAGTCAGGAGGTCTCTCTAGCGGCCAGGTGACCTGCTCACTGGGCTGTAAGTAGAGCTGGTGGCAGGGATCGGGGCCTAGGCTGGTTCTCCAGCGAGATCCTGGCTAGCCTTTGCTGGGGCTCTAGGCAAGCAGGGTCTGGTGCTGTGAATGTCTTTAGCACAAACCAGGATCTTCCCTGAAAGACACTTGCATAGAGAAGGACTCTGGGGCCAGGCCTCTCCAGACCCGTCATTTTCCAAGCTTACATGAACGGACTGACTCCAGACCACCAGGTACAGGGCATAGGAAATGGCTCTCTTGGGCCCTGGACACAGCTACGGCAACAGGTTCAGGGTTGGCGCCTATGTTTGGGAGGGGCAAGGGGACTCCATACCAACCACAAAAAGGGCCTTGTCTAAGCCGGGACTGCCTTCTCAGTGGGCACACAGGCCAGGCCGGTCAGTGGCAAGGGGGCCACCTGCTCTCCCTCCCAGGCCACAATGGGCAAACAGAAGGTCTCTAGTTGCTTTCAGAAAAACAGCCCTTCATCTAGATCCCACCTGAGAAATTGACAGGGTTGATGGTAGCAGCTGATTTCCTGAGCCTTCGAAATTGGTGGGGGCGGCAATGGGGCTTTTCTCTAATCCTTCACTGATGGATTAGATGGTGGGGCAGATCTCTCAGGTGCAAAGGATGACCTTGAGAAAAGGTGGATTCTGTCAAAAGAAGAAAGAAATAATCTCCCTTTCTCACACTGCTGTCAATAAGCCTTCCTGGCGCCGGGCGGTGGACCGAACCTCTGCCTGCTGCCGGAGCGCCCCCGGCTCGGGAGGCTGTAGTATTTGACTGCGTGATAAGAAATTGCCAGGCGCTTTCTAATTACAGTTATCATCATCCTGGATGTCTCTCTTAATTACTTTCTTATAATTAGCTGTTGCTCTTTCCTCAGCATTTGTGTACTTTACAGATTTGCTGACATTTGAGAGCCCCAAAATAGGGACAATTGGGGCGGGGAGCAGAAAGGTGGGGGAAAGGTGCCTGTTCTTTTCCGACAGCCTGGTACATTGTGGGGACTTTGCAGAAAGAATTTGAGGCAACAAAAAGATATGGGACAGGTGATTGAGCAGTAGAGGCAGGAGCGCAGGAGCGTGGATCAGGGACTGTGGTTTGCTGAAGGCTATATAGGTTTGATGCAGGAGGGGATATTTTTAAAAAGCCACCAAGGCTATCATTCCTTGGGATTGGGGCTTCATTTTAGGAAGCAAGTCTGGGACAAAATGCCCTCTTGTCGGCTCCATTTCAGAGTTGGACTGCTCATACCAGGAGTAGCTTGATTTTCCCCCAAGCCAGCAAAGCATCCTGAGCATCCCTGGCACCAGGGAGCTGTGACAAGGTGGGCGGTGCTCCTTGCCCAGGTGGCTGGTTTTCACTCTTGCTTTCTCCCTCTCTCCATGCCCCTCAGCCCTGTGTACCGAGGAGTGTGTGCATGGCCGCTGCGTTTCCCCGGACACCTGCCACTGTGAGCCCGGCTGGGGAGGGCCCGACTGCTCCAGCGGTGAGTCTGGTGTCTTTGAGGGTCAGGTGACCCCCTGGCTCTGACTTGGGAGGGGCTGTGGCATCTGCATGCTTCCTCTTGTGACAGGATGGGGTGACTCAGGATGGGCTTCCTGAGGTGGCGCTGGTACTGGGGAGGAGGTAACCTGCAGCTCATATGTGATAGTATTTGTGGGGATAGCGGGCTGTGGGGGGAGAGGGGCAGTGGCCTATGGGGCTTGTGAAGGTAGGTGTGTTGTAAGTATAAGGCGTTGCAGCACCATCTGTGACTCAATTTTGATGGAACACCTCCAGATGGTCTGAGGTTGAAGAGAACTTGGGCTGCTGCCCAAAGGTGCAGACTTTGGAAATCACCATGGTCTAAGCCTGGTCCTTGGCTTTGCTGGTACAAAGCTTAGTTTTTTGGGTGTCCACAGAGGCAGAGGAGGACTGTTTCATGAGACTGGTGAGCACGGAGGTACTGAGGAGAATGGGACACTGGTGAGATCAGGTCATTGCTTTCTGCATCCCTGTGCTCAGATAGTTCCCATTCTCCAGAAAAACCTCCAGGGAGTGCTTTTGGGGCTGACCCAGTGACCCACAGTAGCCTGGGGTGTTATCTCTACTGTGGGGCTGGTCACCAAGAGGATGAGGTGCTCCTGGAAGCAACCTGAGAAATTCTCTGCAAAAGCCCAGTTGAAGATGAATCTGTTCCCTCTCTACTCATTTCCCCCAGGGACCCCGTTCCACTGGCATACTCTGCAATCAGGTGATGGTTGGTTCATGTTGTGGTCTTGTTTGATTTTCCAAAAGGCCTTGACTAGTGCTGCAGCCCAAATTCCTTCCAGCTTTGTTCTGGGGTACAGTGTCTTTTTATGGGGACTTCAGGAGGCAACACAGACAAGCTGGTCCACTGGGGTACAAGCCCCACTATTTACCCATCACGGGGAGCCTCCTCCACATTCCCTATCATATACTAAGGGCAATGGTCATGAAAGCTAGAGAGAGTAGCTGGGTCCACAATGGCTCCTGTGGTCTCTTTCCCTCTCTCACTCCCTCTGCTGGGGTGGAAGCTTCTACTTATGGTCCTTTTGTCCAAAGGCCTCAGGTGGAGCCTCCCTGTCCTCCCATGTTTGAGAATATGCCAGCCAAAGCAAGGCCATTAGGACGTGGCTTTGTTTTGAATCTTGGTGATAATCTCAGCCTAGAAAGTCTAGGATCCATTTGGGGTAACCAAGAGACCCTCTCTAATGTGTTAAGACTCCCCAGTGGCCATGGTGGTCTCCTACTTTCACCTGGTCCACTGCTTTGAGGTGCGCTGTCAAGTGGGCCAGACAAGGAAAAGTAAACCTGAGGGGCTTGAGAGTTGAGGCTTGTTCAACCAGTCCTTCTGGGGACTACAGGAAGCATGCTGAGTGTCACGTCTGAGGGCTTCCTTGCTTTGTTTCATAAAACCTTGCTTACAATGAATCTTCCATGAGGAGGTGTCTAATTTGCATTGGGGAGCCCTCCTGGGATGGGCGTGCTGCCCAACCCAGTGCTGAGGTAGCCTGTTGGGGGCTGAAACGCAGCCCCGGTCTTGGGTGCTGAGCGCATGTGAGTCACCAATCAGCGCAGATGTGTTGAGTGTGCACAGCTGCTCAGGATGGTGGGGGGCAGTGGGACCGGCCCTGGAGGGCCATTCAGACATATTCTGTGTCTTCTTGGGGTTTGCATTCTGGCAGAAGAGACAGAACACTGGTGGCACATGATGAACAGGACTCAGAAGTTAGACAGGTCTTGCCCCAGAGAGAGTTTACCAAATACACAGGCAACAGCCCTGTGCTTTATAGTATGACACTGGGCTGTCTAATCCAGCCCCCAGCACAGTCATTAGACCCCAGGCTGAGCCACCCACAAGCCATTTCCTCTCCATGAGACCCACCCGCATGGGCTGGGGGGCTGCCACTCCTGGGGTCTACTCAGCCATGTACCACTGAACCCATAGGAAGTCCTCAAAGACGGGTCCCAGCCCAATTTCGAGGGACAGCAGCACTAGGGTAAAGGAATCCATAGATTCCTATCTGCAGTATCGTTCAGAGCACTGGATGTTTAGGTGCCCAGCTAAGTGCTCTCCAACCCTTGCTTGAATCCCCCGAGTGGCAGGGCTCTCACCACCTCCAGTGAAGCACATTCTTACTATGGGAGTCTATTGTGGTAGATTTCACTTCTTTCCAGTGCACATCTACCTCTGGATTTTACTGGTTGATTCTTACTCATGCTAAAGGCCAGGCAGGGTGATGGATTACCAGGACCTTCCAATTTCTCCACAGGAATTCATTGGACAGGGCTACAGACTGTGTGTACAATCCTCTCAGAGCAGTTGATAATCGTCACCAAGGCTGCACAGAGGAAACCAGGCTCTTCTAGGGTCAGCCCCTCAGGTGTTAAAAAGCCCTCACCTCCTCCTCCCTCAGCTCTTCCCCCCAGCCTCCTTTGATTCTTGCGTGATATCACCTGGGCTGCCTTCCTATCCAGTTTCTTCCCAAAGCCTGTGGCCTTTATTATTCTTAAATATCATTTCTACATTTGACCACACACCTGCAGGCTTGGTCTGAGCAGTGGAGAAGATAATAACGGGCATTGCTACTGTGTGTTGAATCTTACTATGCATTAGGCCTTTCCTTATCTACTCATTTAATCTTCCAGCAGCCCTGCGATGCAGGAATTATTATTGGCCCCATTATACAAGTGAAAAAGCTGAAGTATAGAGAAATTAAAGAAATTATTTTGATACCCTTTCTCAAAATAAAATTTTGAGAGGGCTTGGAATATAGCCCAGTGGTAAAGCACGCCCGGTTTTAATCCCCAGTACTTCCACCCGAAAAAGAACTTGGAAAAGATGCAGCTAGTAAGTAGCAAAACCGGGACAATCACTCAAGCAAAAACCTGGACCCTGAATCGGAACTCTCAGTTCTTAAACCCTTCTTCCTTCTGGGTGCCCAACCTCTGTTGACATAGTCTAAAGTTGAGAACATGATTGCTCATAGGGGAAGGAGGGATCTGCCTAAAAGACGTGCCCTGAGATGTGGTTGTGGAGAGAGAGGAATCAGCCGCAGAACACAAATTGTTGTCAGATTTACTCTAACAACTTGAGCTTGCTTGCCGTCAGACTGTTGGGTGCCTGCCTGCCTGTGCACATGCTCTGCTGTGCCTTAGGCTCTCCATGGGGCCAAGTCCATGGGGATGGGTGTCTCAGTCGGTGCAGAGTGTCTCTGGAGACCTCTGCAAGGAGTCTGTGCCTGTGAAACCCTTACAGAGAAACTTGGCTCACCGCACCCCCTACCTGATTCTTAAGCCATACCTGTTCATGTTAAAAAGAATGTCAAACTACACTGAAATGGTGATGAAAGGCAAGATCCACATGGCGGGAACCCGTGCTGGAGTCTGCGTGCGTCCCTCCACTGTGGTTTCTCTGCACGTTTTCACACAGAGCTAGATCTGGATCACAGTCTGTAACTTGCTTTTTAAATTCAACTTTCAGCCATGGGCTCATTTCCTTCACTGCCCTTAAAAATTTTAATGGCCTTATAAAATATGTCACCCTGTGGATTACCAAATGTATTTAACCAGTCCCTTGCAGATGAGCATTTAGTCATTTGTAATTCTTCACTATTATAGGCCCAGCATCCTTTATCCAAGATCCCTTGGGTCTCTTGGTCTCAGGTTTAAGAGCGTGCCACAGTTCAGAAAGTATGTGGTGACTGTGTCATTTGTGAGCCACCTCCACGGGATTTGGGCAACACCTGGGTAAAATAGTAACACTTCTGAAGTGTCATGTGACTGATCGCATCTAGTGACGTAAAGATGATGTATAACCTCAGATCAATTCTGTATAAATTCTTGTGCAGATTTTCAAAAATATGTTTCAGACTCTTTAGGGATTTTTGGATTGTGGGCCTGTGGATAAGGAGCCATGGCCCTGTGTAACAATGCCACAATGATTCTTCTTGTGCATAAAGGGCCCATAGGTCCCAATTTTTTCTTAGGACAAATTCCAGCAAGTGGCCGGGAGGGTTATAAAGATCCATCATCCTACTCCCTGCCCCGGCCCTGCCCTGCCCTTTTGGCTCTCAAAGGATTTATGAGTTTGACAGTCTTAAAGGTGGCAACTCTAGTACTGGGGAGATGCTTTTAACTTTTTTACAGACTTATGACCCCATAGCCTAATTTCTTTAAGGCCTTGACTAATTTCTTTCTGCTCCATAAAGGAAGAAGGCTGCTTTGTGGATAGTTGCAGTCTGTTAGCTGGACCAATACAGGGAAATGGAGTGGCCGCATGTTCCGTCATAAACCCCATCCCATATAATAATGAAGAGTAAAGGGATGAAATGTCAGTTTATATTGAATAAAGACGGCACAGTGACTCTTATTAAATTGCACTAATCTCACAAGTGGAGATAAAAAGAAAAGAAGCTTTCCTATATTGAATATCTAGCTTTTTAAAGTAATTAGGAATATTAAAGCACTGACAATGATTGAGATAGAAACATTATTCATAACTTTTATTTCCGTACTGGGCAATGATCCAGTATATTTCATTTATGAGGTTTGTGCTGTAAGAAGAAGGACGTGAGCCAATTCCTAAATTAAATATGCCCTGTTAACTTTTATAAATGGTACCCAAGAATTAACTTGGAAATTTAAGCTTTCGTTGTATTATTTAATTATTGTACTTCCTGGGCCTGCTTCTCTGCTCCCATGGTGCTTTGTAGTTTGGGATCTGGACTATGGAACGGGGGTTTTGGTCTCTGGGCTCCCAGAAAGGCTGGGGCAGACAGAAAGATAATGCTGCCCTCCATATCCCCACTGTCTTGCACATTCTTAGATTTCCACCCAAAGTGGAGAAAGTGCAGAACCTGGCAGGCTCAGTTGTGTGTTCCTGTCACGTGACTCCTCCCCACTCCGCAGATGTTGGGCCAAGCAGGACTGCAGCCAGCAACCATGCTGTGGCAGCAGGAACCACGTTGGGCCACCAACAGTGGCTCCTGCCAAGTCCAATGTGCTCTTATCTTGAATGGCGTGTGGACCCCTGGCTGACTCGGCTCTGAGCTATCTTTACAAATCAAATCAGAACATTTTTCAGCTCAGAAATAGGCCCACATTCCTAGGCCAGTGCTTTTCAGAGTAAGGTATGTGTTTTCTGGAAAGTCTTTTTTTTTTTTTAATTGCAATTAAATATACCTAACATAAAATTTCCCATCTTAACCAGTTGAAAGCTTACAGTTCTGTGGCATTAGTACATTTGCATTGTTGTGCAGCCATCAACCACCATTCATGTGTAGAACTCCTCATCTTCCCCAGCGGAAACTGCTTCCCTCCCCAGCCCCGGCAGCTCCCACCATTGTCCCTGTGGATCTGACCACTCTGTACTTTATATAAATGGAATCACACAGTGTTTGTCCTTTCGTGACTGGTGCCTTTCACTTACCTACAGTTTTCAGGGTTCATCCATTGTTATAGCATGCACCAGAATCACCTTTCCTTTTAAGACTGAATAATATTCCCCCATACATATAGATCACATTTTGCTTATCACATTAGGCTGGCAATGGTCACTTGGGAGGGACACTTGGGTTGCTTCTACCTTTTGGCCACCATGAATAATACTGCTATAAACATGGGTGTACAAGTGTTTGAGTGCCTGCTTTCATTTCTTTGGGGTACATGAGCAGAAGTGGAATTTCTGGGTTCTGTGCTTGATTACTTGAGGACGCGCTATGCAGTTTCCCCAGTGGCTGCACCATTTCCTATTCCCAGCTGCAGTGCATGAGGGTTCCAGTTGTTCCACATCTTCTCCAACACTTGTTATTTTCTGATAACGGCCATTTAAATGGACGTGAAAGTATCGCTTTGTGGCTTTTATTTGCATTTCCCTGTTGATTTGTGATGCTGATCCTCTTTTCATGTAATTATTGGCCATTTTTATATCTTCTTTAGAGAATGTCTATTCAAGTCCCTTGTCCATCTTTTTAATGAAGCTGTTTGTCTTTTGTTGAGTTACAGGAGTTCTTTACATATTTTGATATTAACCCATTTACAGATATACTAATTGAAAATATTTTTCCCTATTCTTTACGTTCCCCTTTCACTTATGTCCTTTGGTACATAAGTTGGGGTTTTTTGTTGTTGTTTTCTTTTGTTTTGATGAAGTCCAATTTAACAATTTTTTTCTTTTGCTGCCTGTGTGTTTAGTGTCCTACCCAATAAATCATTGCCAAATTCAGTGTAATGAAGAAGATTTTCCCCTATGATTTTTCCTAAGAGTTTCATAGTTTTGGCTCTTATATTTAGGTCTTTGATCCATTTTGAGTTAATTTTGAATGTTTTTAAAGGTAGGGTTCTAATTTCTTTTTTTTTTCTTTTTTCTCCTCCTCCTCCTCTTCCTCCTCCTCCCCCATCTCCTCTCCCTCCCCTCCCCTCCTTCTTCTCCTATTTATCCTCATTCTTCTTGCATGTGGCATCCAGTTTTCTCATTTGTTGAAAAAACTTTCTCTGGAAAATCTTGAAGCTATAGTATTTGTTTTTCACTATGTATCTAATAATCTTCATTCCCTAGATTAGAATAAGTACCAATTTATTATAGATTAAAATGTACAATCTGCATTTATTGAAAAAACACAAAGTGATCATTTGAGCTTATGATGAGCCTTTTGAGGTTCCCATGGGTTCCCCAGGGCAGCACTCCTTTAGGGGTAAACGTGGAGAGTCAGTGGAAAGTGCAGGAAGCCCACAGTCAGAATTATGTCTCCCAAGGCTGGCCACTGTGCGTAAAGATGGTTTAGAGAAGTTTCAGGGCCTCCTTTCTCCAGCTGCATTCTGGGGACTGTCTTCCATCCAGCATGCCGAACTGTCTGCAGTATCCCTGCCTTCTGCACCTAGGCCGTTGCCTCAGATCACTGTGTAGGCTCTGGTCCAGCCCGCGCTATCTCATCTTGGGTGCTCAGGGCCTCTTCATCTTCCCACAGTGCTCAGTGCTGACCCTGAGCCAAGTTCTCTGATCCCCTACTGCAGGTCTACTCCTTCCACTGGACAGATGGGCAAACTGGGGCCCAAAGAGAGGAAGATATGTGCCTGATGTCACCCAGACAGGTAGTGGCAAAGTCTCCCTCGTTTGGTACCTTCAGTCTTCCTCAGGATGCTCTGGGAGTTCAGGGATGGAGCTGCCAAGAGGCAATGGGTTTCGTCATAGCAAAGCTAATAGGCCAGCTGTTCTATAGACTCTTGTGCAGATGACCTAAGGTTTGTACCCTCCTGGTTCATCTTCTACCCAGGCCTGGAGGCTAGATCCATGATCACTGGTCAGGTTGTGGCACTGAGATTAGAGACTTCCAGGGAGGTCAACCCTGCTGTCTGCCTCATTGTACATGAGAGAAGGGTTTCTGCCTCTGGCCTGGGGCAAGCAAAAGGGTAGAAAAGGAAATGGATGGGCAGGGCCAGATTGAGTGGGTTCCGCCACCTAGGACTGCTGGGTAGGGCCACTGTCAAAGCAGTGAGGAGAGCCAGCATGAGTCTGGGGGTGGGGAAGAGGGTGGCTCAGAGCTCCTGTTTCCAGTGCATGCAGATGCTCCATGTAAATGATCTCGTTTAACGTGCCAGCAGCCTGGAGGGGTCATGTGTCATTCCATTACCCAAATGAAGGGATCCAAGGTCAGGGAAATGGAGTCACTTCTCCATTGCTAACAGTGGCACCTCTGAGATTAGAACCAGAACTTGCTTCTTCCCACAGCTCCATCTGTCTGAGGAGATGGAAGCAGTCTTAGTCAGTTTGGGTTGCTGTAACAAAATTGCCACAGACTGGGTGGCTTAAACTACATAAATGTATCCCTCACAATTCTGGAGACTAGAAATTCAAGGTCAAAGTGCTGCCTTATTCGGGTTCTGGGGAGGGCCTGATTCCTAGTTTGCAGACAACCACCTTCTCACTGTGTCCTCATGTGGTGGAGAGGGAGCTCATCTCTTTAATGTTTCTCTCTCTCTCTCTTTTTTTTTTTTTAAGAGAGAGGGACAGTGAGACAAAGAGAGAGACAATCAATTTTTATTTAGATTTCATGTGGCTTTCATTGCTGTGACACTTCATTGTGTACGTGGTGCTGGGGTTTGAACCCGCATACTTGAGCATGCCAGGCAAGTGCCATAACCACTGAGCCAACGCTTCAGCCCCTTTCATGTCTCTTATAAGGACATTAATCCCATTATGAGGGTCCCACCCTTCTGACATTGTTCCTTCCCAAACGCCCCACCTCCACATGCCATCCTATTGAGGATTAAGTCTTCAACATATGAATTTTGGGGAATGCAAACATTCAGCCCCTGCACTGTAGCATATTGGAGAGCTGTCTTCTGGTTCCACCTCTGTCTGGGTGACCCTGGCTAAGTCCTTTCCTGTCTGTGGTTCTCAGTTTTCTTGTCTATAAAATGGGGAGGTTATCCTGAATCTTCCAACTCAAAGATTCTTTGATGCTATTTCTGGGAAGTCAAAATCCAGGGCCTGCTCACCTAATCCAGGGTCCTGGCGACCTTCTAGCTGATGCCTGGAGGAGTCTCCCCTCCCCACCCCCACACACATTCCCCAACCGGGAGAGAAGTGGGAAGGCTGAGCAGCCATGGAGGGGTGGCTTCATGTCGCACCCTCGCCTCCCCAGGCGGGGCTCCTGATGAGCCTTTGGTTGCCCAGGTAAGGCAGATGCTCTCCTAGGAGCAGGTGTGCAGAGGGCACCATGCCAACCCAGAGGCTGCAGCTTTCTCCAGAGCTATGTTTTTTTCACTACACTGAACAGGCTGTCAAGGTTAAAGCAACTTCAGATGAATCACCACAGAGCAATTACGCTCGCTGTCCCTCACGTGCAGCTTTGCCCAGCCCGGGGCCCCTTACAGGCCTGCCTGGGTCGCCTTCTGCCAGCATCTGGTATGCCCGTGGGCCTCCCCGGGATGGTGGCACTGTGTCGGCCCTGCATGTGGGGGTGCAGCCACTGTGACGGGGACAGAAGGGAGCTGCGGAAGGACGTGCGGCAAATGCTTTTTCAAGGTCTGTGAGCAAGAGGAGCTGCTATTCCCCTCCAGAATTCCAGTGTTGAGCAAAAAAGGCTTCAGTAGATGGCCCATTGGCCTCGGGGGCTCAGTGTGCTCCTTCCTTGAATCCATTTAATGTGCATTACTGAACACTTCCTGCTGCCAGGGGTTCAGGCCTAAAGCTGGGAGCCTCAGAGATGAGGAGGGCAGAGCCCCATCCTCAGAGAACTTGGAGCAGAGGCTCCAACCTGCACAGAGCCATGGGAGGAGGAGGGAGAAGAGGGAAGTCTGGCTTCTCCAGATGGCCCAGGAGGGCCACATTGGAAGGTAGTGGAAGGATGAAGCCAGGAACATGCTAGGATCCCCATTTTAGAAGCAAAAAATAAGACACAGAGGGTGAACCTGCAGTCCCTCCATCGGCTGTTTCTGGTACTTTCTAGGAGGCCACAGAGTGAGAAATGTGGGAACAAAGTTAGTCAAGAAGAGCATGTTCTGGTAGCTGAATGAGACCAGGAGGAGGGTTTAAACTCCCACAGCCCCGTCTAAGTGCTGAGATCTTGGGCCGGGGTCCCGGGGAAGGGTGGCAAGAGACGGATCCATCTGCATTGGATCCACGGCCCCTCTGCTCATCTCTCTGCTCTTAGCTGTCACCACCCCACCCACTCACCTCCCTCTTTTTGACACCCCAGCCGTGGCCAGGCTCCCTGACGAGGGAAGAGGTGGGTTTGCGTCCTCCCGCAGTCTCTTTCTTCTGAAGGCGCCTTCAGCTGACTGTGGGCTAAACTGCCCTCATAGGCCCAGCCCACTGTCAGGATGAGGATGAGGCATGGTGGAGGGAGACCCACGGAGACTCCAGGACACAGGACTGAAAGCAACCAGCCCTCCATGCCCCTTCTCTGCCCCTCGTCATGTTCCACCAGGGATGGAAGGAGACCTTCCTAGATCCCTTGGCTGACCCCAAGGAGTCCAGGGCCTGGCTTCGTACCTGGTCCCTGCCCTTCTCTGGTCCTGGGGAGGCAGGCCATGGCAAGGTCCAGGTGGGCCACTGCTCTTCACCTGGAGAGATGGCAGCTTCCCAGAGTTCCACCTCTTCTTCCTCTGCCTCTGCCTCTCAGAGCAGGGGATACTGGGACAAGTTGCACATCCAGGGCTGAGGATACTGAGGATACTGAGCCACAGCATGCATGGCCTATACTGAAAGTCAATTTTTGTACCTGAGAGAGCCAGAAATTAGATAGCCTGTGTGAGCCGAGTGCTCACAGGGGCATTTTTTGGTGGAGGGCCCTACATTCTGCCTAACTCAGCTCCGGCCATCTGCTCCCTGAGAAGGAAATTAATAAATAAATGACACACAGGGAGTCTCATGAGCTGGCGAGTGGGAGGGGGTGGGAGAGCCCGCCTAGGCTGTGACAAAAGCAGAACAGAGTGGCAGGAGGCAAGCTGGCATTGTCATGCCGGGCTGGCAGCCAGTGCCAACAGCCCTCCCTGGCCCCACGCAGGCACAGAAAAGATGTGGTGCCTCCCCATACACATGCACATGGCCTGAGCTTCCAGGGGAGGCTGGGGCAGGGTGTCTGTAGGAGACCTGTTCCCTGGGGGAGGGAATCACAGCCAGCCTGGGACTCTGAAGGGGAAGGGCAGGGGAGGCGCATCTTCTCCTGGGGATGGAGAGTGGCCCTGTACCAAGGGAGCGTGGGTCAGTCCATCAGCCCTGGATGTGCTATGTGCAGCCCATGAGGTGGGTGCTTAGACTCCTGCCCTGGGGCTGAGGCAGTCTCCAGGGTCACCCGGCTGATCCGGAGTGTGAGTTCTTGGGGTATTTCTATACTAGAAGGCAGGCCTGTGGAGGAGGCTGATGGGAAGGGCGCCCTCTGGGCTTTGCTCCTGCTTTGAGACTGCGTTCCTAACTCACCCAGCACTTTCTTCCCCACCCTGTCCTACAGTAATCCATTACTGTTATCTCCTTCTTCCAGTCCAGGAAATTGAGGCCCAAGCGCACACTGCTAGTAAGTGGCAGAGCCAGGATTTGAACCAAGCAGTCTGAGTCACTTTTCCTTTTTTCTTTCTTTCTTTCTGTCTTTCTGTCTTTTAGTACTAGGGATTGAAATCTGGGGTACTCTACTACTAAGTTGTATCCCCAGTCCTTTTTTGATTTTTTATTTTGAGACAGGGTCTCCCTAAATTGATGAGTCTGGCCTGGAACTTACTTGTGATCCTCCTGCCTCAGCCTCCCCAGGGGCTGGGATTACAGGCGTACGCCACCATGCCAGGCAGGAGACTGCATCTGAAACGCTGATTGAGACCCTTACAGAGCTCTTAGCCATCCTCCCCAAATCCTCCCACTGTGGGGGGGTGGGGACACTGTGAAAATGCCCCAGGGCCTTGTCATTTCCCCAGTAGTTGCTGCCTGTGGGGAAGTGCCCCAGTCCCTAGGCCAGGACTTCAAGGCCCTCTGGATTTGCTGCTGGCCTAGTTTTCACTCCCCATCATTCCCACCCCCACACTTCCTTTTCCCCTCATCCCTCTCTTCTCCATCGACCTGTTACCCTTTGTGTTAGAAGGCCAGCTCAGGAGCCACCTCTGCTGTGAACCTTCCTGATTCCCATGGACCTTGGCTGTGCGCACGGCCCCTGTGTTCCTCGCCACCCTGGGTGATTATTTGATTGTGTGTTTGCTCCCTCTTAACTCCTTTCTCTGAGACTTTCTCCATGGCAGGGCTCGGGTTTTGTTTGTCCCTTGGTCCAGAGCTCTGCATGCTGCCAGGCATATGGTGGGCACCCGGCACAGGGTTAAGAAGGATCCAGTGATTTGCTCTCCTTTTGATCACATCCTTTGTTCTTCCTGGATGATGCCCTTGGTGGGTTGGGACTGGGGAGGAAGGTGGGATCTGTTGGAGGCATGAGAGAAGTCAAAGCCACGCTACTTGAGCTTCTGGGTCTTACCTTACACACAATGCCCAAAGGATTGTGATGTGGGCCAGGGTCCTGCTGAGGAAGCAGAGATCACATTCAGCTGGAGAGATGGGAAAGATGCCAGGAAGGTGGAGGAATCAGAGCCCCAGGAAGGATGCAGTTTGGGTGTCAGTAGTCAGATATGGAAAGAGAGGGCATTCCCAGCAGGCAGACCACGTAAACAAAGGAGCAGAGTGGTGAGCAGGTCAGTGTGGAGGGAGCAGATGCTGCCAGAGAATTGGGAACCAGGCTGGGCCAACATGCCAGGCGGATGGTGTGGTACCCTCACATCAAGGCCCCGGAGCTCCTACATGGCTCCAAAGGCCATGGCAGTCCATAGACATGCATTGTGCTTCAGCTAAGTCTGCATCGCTTCCCAGTGGGGCAACCCCCTAACTCTTTCTTCTCCCAAGTTAGCTGTGACCAGGTCTGGGTCTAGGGATGAGAGAGGGGATGCTGGAGGCTGTGATCTGGCCCTGCAGCTCCTGCCAGGCCTTCTGGATGAGCTGGGCCATGGTCCCTTCCCCCTGTACCTGACTGGAGGCAATTGAAGAACATATGGTAGGCTCTCTTGGCATTAGGTGGGTAACAGATTGGATGGAGGGAGCCTACTGTGATTAAGAGTTGGTGAATGGATCTGGGCAGGGGGTGACCCAGAGAGGCCAAGTTGGATGTGTCTCAACCTGACACCCTCTGTCTCCCTGCCAGACCAGGGAAGGCAGATCTGAGTGTCATTGGGATGTCTGTGGAGAGCACTTGAGATAGTCCAACTGCCAGGCCTCTCTGATGTCCAGCCTGCCCTTTTGTGGGCAGCCCTGTCCTCCACCTTCAATGCTCCGACCTCAGTGGCCACCACTGCCTAACAGTGCTATAGCAGCAGAGGCCACTGAAGAACTGAGGGATCTGTCACCCTCTAATAAGGGAAGCCCAGTCTGGCACACTGGGTAATAGACCTCAAATTGAATAATTAATAAAGTTATAAAAATATGTCTACTATATGGCCAGAATAATTCAGCCCAATTAGAAGTAATTATTTCCTGCAGTTATGCCACTCTGTATTTTTATGAACAGTTCTAGCAACAAGACAGGAATTCCCGGGTTTGTCTGCCTGCTTGAGAAGTTCTGAGAGATCAGTCCTTCCCTATGATTTCTTCCAGTGGAGGAACACCCACCTTTCCATCCATCCATCATCTCATCTATCAGTTTAACCATCCATTTCCCTATCTGACTTTGTACCAATGCATACATCCACCTGTCCATCATTCTGTCTAGCCATTCATCTACCTATCCCTTCATCTGTTCCTGCATCCATCTGTCCATCTGTTCATCCATTCACTCAGCAGACATTTCTTGAGGCTCTCCAGGTGCCAGAGAGTGTATGAAGTTCTGCGCGTATGGAGATGAGTAAGAACCTGCCCCTGCCCCTCTCCCAAGGAGCTCCCAACCCAGTCAGGTGGCCTATAAGTCACAAAAGCTCTTGTTCCTACTTTTCTTCAGAAGTCCTGCTGAGTATGACTTTTGCCTTTCATCTTTTCCTCCATTTCAAGATATGTGTGTAGATATTTAGACTTAAATCTGGCCTTGAGGTTCAGCTTGTTCCTCTGTACTTGAAAGTTTATGGATCTGCTGGCTTCAAAACATCCACTGTTCTGGGGTCCCAACCTTTTAGCAGGGAGGGGCCAGGGGAAACAGGACCTGGCTGTACCCTGACCCCTGCTTTCATTGCGACAGGACATTACTTTTTCTTGGCCCATGGGCAAAATATGAAGAATCTCTGTGCCACTATGAGCTTACAGGAGTGCTAAGAGTCAAGAGGCTTAGGACTACCTGTCAGAGCTCCTTGTTTGCTTCCTAGAATACTGGGCATAAGTTTAATTCTTTCACAGTTTATAGGTGTCCTGCAGGAAATCCTTTCCATAATGCCCATTTTTTTTTAACAATGAAAACATCCTTCTGATTTCTGTGCCTGGACTTTGAATCTTTTCTTACAGTGCAACAAAACCACAATCAATTCATTAAGTCCCCATAGAGCCCTTGCTGGAAGCCTGGATCGGCTGGGCTGGTCTGATAGAATTTTAAAGCATGTTATTTTATTGTTACCAAATATTGATTAGCAGCCTGATATATGTAGATTACCTTGGATGCAGAAAGACCTAGACCTTCATCCTGGCCTAGATGACCTCTCTAACGTGGGTTTCCTTTGGTCTCATTGCGAATCAGGACATGAGAGCTAGCAAAGGCCCTTTGACACCTGCACAAAGTGAAAAGCCAAGCCACAGATATTTGCAATACATATAATCTTCAAGATTAACATCCAGAATACATTTTTAAAAATCCTACAAATCAATAAGATCAACCCAATTCAAACACTGGCAAAGAATATTAACATACAGTTCCCAGAAAAGGGATATTTGATGGGCAATAAGCATATGAGAAGATGCTCACCTCGCTGGCAATCAGGGACATGCAAATTACAACCCAGATTTCCTGCCACATCATACCCAATGGATTGGAGAAAATCAATTTCTGATAATTCTAAGTATTAATAAGGATACAGACAAATGGATGTGCTCATACGATGCTGGTGAGAGTATGGAATGGCCACATGATTTTAGGGAGGCATTTGGTAATTTTTCAATAAAGCTGAAGATAATTCCAACCTCATAATATCAGGCAATTCAAACCTTTTTTCTGCCATGATCTAGATGAACAAATATATTGTCTCAGTATGTACACATGCACACGCTGATATGTTAAAATCTTTTCTGCTTAATTTTTTTTAAATGATAGTCATGACCTATCAGATCTGTTTCTTGACTCTCCTTTGGGTTACAGTCTGCAGTTCGCTCCTCTCCAGCATGTGCAGCCCTGAATCATTGTTTGTAATGGGGAAAAGCTGCATGCACCACAGAGGTGCCTCAAGAGGGAAATGGATAAATTGTAAAATATTCATACAATGGAATCTCCACAGCAGTTAAAATGAATGAAGTAGTGCTATACCTGTCTACCTGGATGAATCTCACATATATCCTACTGAGTTAAAAAGCAAGTTGCAGAGGGCCGCACACATAACATACAGTGTCATTTATGTAAGTTTAAAAGTATGCAAAATAATGAACATGTTATTTATGGGTATATTCACATGTAGTAAGTGTATAAAAACACATGGAAACGACAAACACTGAAGCCAGCTTAGGTGATCCTTGGGGAGGGAGAGGGTGGGGAAGGATCTGCAAGGAGTACATTCCACTCTGCAGTGTTTTACATCTGAAATTAAAACATCTGTAGCAAAAATGAAACATGTTAAGATTTTTTTGATGTATATACTGTCTGGATTTTCTGTAAACTTTATACTTGAAAGCTTTGTATGAAAAAAAAAAGAAAAAGAAAAGCCTCTCTCACCTCTTGCTCCACCCATTCAGCCATTTAGCACCCAGGTTTATGTGGCGGGGGGATCGGTTAGTTTCTGCTCAACTCAGTTGTCCATTCCATTTAGTTCAGCATATAGTTACTCAGAGCCCACTACGGGTCTGACAGTGGCCTGTGTGAAATACAGGGTGGGCAGGAAGTTGGGGAGGATACTACCAGCAAAAATGCGGTGCTCAGCAAGGGCATAGGCTGCCCACTCCTCTCGGCCACGACCAGCAGGTAAACAAACATTCATGCTGCGAAGAGGAGCCCCAAGTTTAGAATCTTTGTCGCCCTGGGGAATAAGGGCAGGTTCCCTGGGGTGGGTGAGGACCCAGAAGACCTTGAAGAACCACTACAGATTGGCTAGTTAGAGACTCTGGAAAGGAGAGGAACCTGGGGCTCCAGAGAGCTCCGGTCTGCCTGGGTCTCTAAACTGCAGCACTGCAGGGAGATGGTTAAAGGCCCAGGGCAGCAGTGCCTAGGAGGAGATGAGGTAATGGAGCTGAGAAATGGGTCTAATTATCCATGGGTGCTGAGAAGAGCTGGGGTCCCAGAGGCTTCAGGAGACTGGAGACAACCTGCTACCCAGGGAAGGCACAGTCTTGCGGGGACCGCCCATTCCACCATGCACCCTTGGGCAAGGAAGGAAGGGAGGTAGAGTTCTGCTCAAATCCCAGGCTGCAAATTTATTTGACCAGCCCCCAGTAAATCCCTCACGCCAGAGACCTTGCCATCCATCTTAGGGCAGCAGGGCAGAGGCAGTGGTGGAGGGGGATAGCAGAGGAACTGTCTGTCTTAGATTACTTGGGGACATGGTCACATGTCTTGCTAGGAGGCAAGCTCCTAAATCCTCCACTGACTTGCTCCCCTCCTAGTAAATCTGAATAGTTTAAAATAACTCCTTCCGACCTTGAGGCTGGTGCCAACTTTCTGCCATCCATCAGCCCTGGCCGATTTCTTATTAAGGTTCTGCTGTTCCCTTAGAAGAGTTGCCACCTTAAATCAAGGGGCCGATAGGGCAAGAGATAGACGGAGGACCTGGACACAGTGGGGCCACAGCAAGTCAGGAAGATGAGGTTCCAGTGCACTTCTGGGGCAAACGGGGGCCCTCGGGTCCCTGGCTCTGCAGCTTGCATGGTAGCTGTCCAAGCTCTGCAAAGCTTCAGCTGCCTGGAAGAGAAGCTCAGAGGTGAGCGGCTTCCAGGGGTCTCCCACAGCACGATGGCCCAGGTGGAGAGGACTTGGAGCACTGGCTGCTGTTCTGACTCCCTCACCCAGGGATGCATGCTATACTTCTTGTGTGCCTGCTCTGGGTTTCAGCAGTGAACTGACTGCGCGTGTTTTCATGGATACTCCCTTTTAGTGAGAAATAAGACAATTAATAAGCATGTAAATAAGCAAAGTACCTTCAAACAGTGGTAAATGCCATAGAGAAGATGAAACAGAGGGATGGGTACAGTGACTGAAGTGGGTGGTCAGGGATGGCCGCCACAGGGAGGGGACGTTTGAGTCAAGATGCTCTGTTGAGAAAGAGCCAGCCATGCAAAATCAGGAGTGGGAGTGGGCAGGTGCTGTGTGTTGACCAACCTTAGCTCTTGATCTGTTTTTGACTCAACAAAACCAAATTTGTTTTATGCACAGGGGACAGTTGCTAAGCCAGGCTGTGTAGGGGATGCATGAATGAGTGAGCAAGTTCCTGCTCACACAGAGTGTGCATCTAGTGGGTGGATCTTACACCACGCAAGGAGCTGTAAGGCAGGCTGCTTGGGGACCAAGGAATCCTGCTGAAAGCTCAGAGAAGGCACAGGTCCCTTCCAGCCAGGATGAGCAGGAAAGGGCCCCAGGAGCGTGTAGAGCACCTGCAGGGAATCGTCTGGCAGGAGCCAAGGGCTCTGTGAGCAGCACCTGGGCCCAATGGTGCTCATTTATTTTGGCAGATGCTGGTCCTGGGTGGGCGCGTGTGTCCTATTAATTACCAAAGTGAACGTGGAGTTGTTTCTTCGAAGGAATGCAGATGACATCAGCAAAAGAATTACAGGCAGGGAGGAATGCGGGGTGGGAGCCAGAGGGAGTGGGGTGAATTCTCTTCCTCTTGCTGTCACTGCTGCCAAAGGAAATCACTGAGGTTTCCTCGCTCTTCTGCATTACATGTCTCTTAGCTCTGGATCATGCATAGCCCAGACTGGGAACCAGAGCCCTGGACGGTATGGATCATGGGATGACAGTTCCCCGATGCCGCTTCAGGTCCTCTCCGGGGAGAGAGCGTGCCCCGCACCAGCAGGCCTGGTGTTGAAAAGAGCAGCCCTCCTTCACAAGCCGCTGCAATTTGATTGGCAAACAAAGATTAGCAGGCCCGACTTCCCGACTTCCGGAGTTGGCTGTCTGCTCTAAACTTCTCTGGACATCGATCACAGCTGGGGCAAGTGGAGGGAGGGTCCAGAGGACAACCACAGAATGCAGTGACAGCTCAGAAGCTGATTGGCTGCTACCTTCCCAGGCTGGCACTGTGGAGATGTTGGGTGCTGGGCGACAAGGAAAGCCCCTTCCCTCAGGGAACTTGGGGTCCGGTAGAGGCACAAGCAAGTAAATCAGAGCCTGCAGATGCGTCAGGTGCTGGCCAGGCAGACCTCAGAGCTCAGGGTAGTTTCCCTCTCCCCTTCTTCCCTGACAGTGCTTGGCACAGAATAGAACGAAGAACAGGGGGTAACAAGGCCACTAAGTCAAGAAGAGGCCACAGCTGAAATGAGTGACTGCCACCTCGTCCAAGCTCTTGAGGGGTGGGGAGAATAAGCTAGGGTGCAGTTTTCTCCCAATTCTGTTTTTCTTTTCAAAAATTCCGTATTCTTTGGTATCTACAACTGCTTCACTACAGAGATCTAGGGAAGAGGGTGGGATACTATGGAGCATGGAGTATGTGGTAGATTCTGGGCTGGTTGCTCACAGACATTGATCTCAGTTGAATTCTTCTCATACATGAGGGGACCGAGAGGAGAAGCTGTCACAGTCTCACGGTGGGACTCCCACAGGGTGCAGCAGATCAGTTCAAAGAGCATTCACCCTAGCCCAGAACTTTCCGTTGAGCTCCGCAGGCAAGTGGTGTTACCAGACTCCCCACCACCAGAGCTGGCCTCTGGAGGACTACAGGGTGACAAACTGCTCCACCAATGCTTGTTGAACATGGTTTTTGCTTGCTCAGTGGTAATTCCACAGCTCTCGTGCTTCTGCTTTCCTGCCAAAGTGGGCCTGTTTGTCATGTCAGACACCCAGCCAGCCAGGGTGGACTTGGGGCTTTAGATTTAGTCACAAATGCATAGGGACTGTGCCTTGGAAATTTCCAGAGCCCAGCTCTCTGGCTGCTCACTGCAAGGTCTAATTGAAGAGGCATCGAAACCAAACACAGGTTTCACGGGGCCTCATCTCCATTTCTAACCCCACAGTCTGCCAGGGCTTTCACTAAAGCTGGGCTTCCCAAGGCCTCCTGCTTACAGGGTCACCTAAGACTGGACAAGCTGTCAGTGGCCCCAGAGCCCACCTGTCACTTTCACTCCAGTCTTTCCCTGACTTCCAGGGCCATTTCCCCTGGGCAGAGAGGAAGCCTAGGCACTCTTCCTAATTAAAGCAATTCTTTTGGGATGAGGGCCAAGTTGGTTCCACTGCCTGCTTTTATAAATAAAGTTTTATTGGAACACAGCCACATCCACTTCTTTCTGGATTGTGTGACTGCGTTCTCACTACAATGACAGAATTGAGCAGCAGCAACAGGGACTTTCTTGCCTGAAACATAGAAAATATTGCCTGTCCCTTTACAGAAACAGCTCACCAATCCCTGTCTTAGAAGAGTTGCCTTTTTTTCCCTGATATTTTTCTCCCTGTGAAAAATATTAAATGCCTTAGAGATAGGATCATTAAACCTTTTCATCACCTAGGATAATCACAATGATCATAGCAGCAGCAGCAGCAGTCTGGGCTAAATGGTGACCCTGGAGAGGCGAAGAGCACAGTCTCTGGAATTGGACCATTCTTTGCCTGGCTTCCCCGTGGTTGCAGCTGTGGGATTTTGGACAAGGTGGGTGATTTCTCTGTGCCTTGGTTTCTTCTGTAAAACGGAGATGATAGCAGAGGCTTCTTCAAGGGGTTGCTGTGGGGATTGAATAAGGTCCCTGTAAACTGCTCGGAGGGCGCCTCGACAGATTGTTCCGTAAACGCTCGGTTACTCCTTAATCCTCTTGGCCAAGTCCCTTAGCCTTCATGTGCCTGCCCACATTCTAGCTTCACAAATTCAGAAACAGAGAAGAGTCACACGTAAAGTTTTGGATTGGTCATTTACTATGACAACTTCTGCTCTGACCTCGTTCTGAACCCAGGGCGAAACAGGAATGGTGGGGGCCGTTGTACTCGTGATCTTTAAGTGGCTGCCATTATCTTTCCCATTTTACAGCCATAGGAGCTAAGGTTGAGAGGGGGCCAGAAGCTGTGAGAAGCAGGTCTCAGATCCTAGTATAGTGTTACTCCCTGGCCACTCTTGTCAACTGAGTCTCTGGCTCATGGTAGGTGACCATGCGTGAGTGAATTCGCGAGTGAGCGGTCCCTTACGAGAAGGTCCGTGCTCTTATTCACACGGGGCTGACCACAGAGGTGGTTGTGCCCGTGCACTGTCACCAGGGTAGGGACTTTGCACAACTGGTTACCCAGTCTCCCTCATGACCAGCAACCCCATTGCAGGATGGCCACCCTTTCCATGTTGGGGCTTTGATCTTGACTTAAAGGGAGGGGCTCTGACAGCCATTAAACACAAGAGTAACATGGAAGGAGCACTGGCAAGAATCAGGACACCTGCCACTAACCTGCTGTGTGACTTCCCTGCTCTGAGCTTCAACTTCTTCATTTTGCAAATGAGATATCAGATGTTGAAAGATCAGTGTTTTTAAATGGGGTGGGGGGGATTCTCCCAGGCAACATTTGGCAATGTCTGGAGACATTTTCGGCTAACAAATCTTTGGGGAGGGCACTACTGGCATCTAGTGGGAAGAAACCAGGGACACTGCTGAACGCACAACTCCTTAAACTAAGAATCATCCCCCCAAATGTCAATAGGGCCACTGCTGAGTGCCTGCAATCCATAAAGAGCCAGGCAGCCCTGAAACCCCTAACTACATTGGTTCATCAAACGAGTATTTATTAGGTGCCTTCTGTGTGCCAGGTGGTGAACAGGACAGCAAGGACAATGATACTAGTAAGAGTTGATGTTGGCTAACTGCTCCGTGTCAGGTTCTTTCCATGACCTGGCTTACTCGAGCCTCAAAAACCTTGAGACCCTACTACTGTGACTCCCATTTTACAGAGGAGGAAACCGAGGCCCAGTGAAGCATCTCACCTGAGGCCACACAGCTGTGAAGTGGTAAATGGTGGCATTGGTATTTTCACCGCAGAGTCCGTGCACTTAACCTTGCCTGCCTTCCACCGTCCCAAATAACACATAGGTGCTGCGAGGACTGCGTCCACAGGCGCCACCAGCAGAGAGGCAGCTTGGATGCTCAGGCCCTGCAGACTCTTTATCATGCAAACCGTTTAGCGAACTGGAAAAGGGCCTCATGACTATAAACCAGGCTGTAATGACCTGACAAAGGGGGCTGGAGAAGTGTTAGGGCCACGGAGACATTAATCTGCTTCCAGCCACTGCTGCTAGAAAGACATTTGTTAGAGCGGTTATGGGAGCCATAAAAGGCTATTTGACGGGGGTCCTCCCACCGCGGGCCCGCAGCAGGCAGGAAGGGCTGCTCGGGGCTCAGGTGCTTTGCTCCACTGGCCAAAGGCAAACACTTCAGCCTGCGCGGGTGTGATGCTAATGGCTGCAGGGGAAGAGCGCAGGGCTGCAGCAGGAGAGTTGGATGGGTCCCTTCTGTGATTCTAAAACAGCCCCAGGGTCTCCAGAAAGTGCTGCAGTTTCTCTGGGCCTCAGTTTATCCATCTGTAAAATGGGGACAGTAGCGTTCATTTCACAGGACTGTTAGAGATTCTTTCACGGAGGTATTTGGCATCATTACTGTTGGTGACCATCCTGGGAGGAAGAGCTGCTACAGCGGTGTACAGGGATGTAATTGAACATTAGACCTGGGGTTTGTTCTCAGATGTAATCAAACATAGAACTGGACAAAACTTTATAAATCTGTCTAGTTCGACTCCCCCGTGGTATAGTAATGGCATCTATTCATTGCACACTTAGTATGTGTCGAACACTATTCTAAGCACCGGATTTGTATTGACTCGTTTAATCCTCACATCACACCTGTGAGTTAGAGATGAATATTATCCCCATTTGTAGACAAGGAGACTGAAACCCAGAGAGATACTAATGTGACCCAGCTGGTCACAGGCAGGCTGGCCTCACCTGTGACCCCTGCTCCATCCTCATGCACAGATGAGAACTGGAGCCAATTTTGGGATGGCAGGTAGATGGGCCTCCATCTCTGGGGGATCTCCTTTGCCTCCTGATTGCTGAGGCCCCTGGGCATCCTCTAACCTTGATCTTGCTGCAAGGACGGTGCACAAAGGTTTGCTGCTGTGAGGTGTGACTTTGGGGATGTCCCAAGTCTAAACTCAAGAGTCAATGGGTTGATCCAGGAAAATGCACTTGGGAAGTGGGGCACCCAGAGAAGACATTGCAGCCCCACAGGGACCTGGCAGTGAGAGGGACCTAGAGCTCTGGGCTGTTTCTGTCACTGGAGCTGGTGTGCAGACAGTGCGGCAGGCTTGTGTGATGCTGGGACACAGGGGCAGAGGTACACACTTGGCAGCAGAGTGGGGCTGCACTGCAGAAAGGCAGAGGGCTCCAGGGAGGGCAGCTCCATGCTCAGTTGTAATGTGGCCATCAGGTTTTGCAGCAAGTGCTGATGTTTGTTGTTTTGAGAATTATCATTGAAGTAGACACATAAACATTCCAGATTGCTGTAGATTCCTATTGGGTCTCCAAACATGGTAGCGAAATGCTGCCTTAGTTGAATTCCAGTATGTGGATGATGGAATGCAGAAAGAGAGGTGGTCAGGGAGCAACTGGATGTTAGTACCAGGATCCTAACATCCCTGCACCCAACCCCGAGGTCCCGTAAACTGTGTCCTCTCCCCAACCTTTTGGTGCCAGGGAAGCTTTCTTGGCACCTTTCCACAGTCTTGCTCCTTGTTTTGCAGGGTTCTCTTCCTAGCATTTGGGAAATTTTTAGGCCAAACCCTACAGAGCTATCCGGGGCTTTCCTTCAAGTTTACTGTCCATTTGGATTCCTGTCCAGAATGGGAAATGAATGAAGTGGCCCTTTCATCCCTCCAATCCTGTTAACTTGGGGGTGTCTCTTAAGGTGCAAGGACAACCTGCCCTCCTCCCCTAAGGCAGAGTCCTTAGAGTCCCAGCCTCTCTGCAGCAGGATATCTGGGCGGGGGCTGCCCATGTTCCTTGGAAGACGATGGGAAAATCCCAACTGCTCCCCACGCCACTGTGCCCTCCTCAAGTACCCTCAGCAGTGAAAAGTCAGGGGAAATCTTGGTGTTTGCCTAGTGGAAAAGACGGGAAAATCAATAGGAGGGGAAAAAAATCTCATTTTCAGGCTTCTAAGCAGGCACTGCAATCAATAATGCAAAGAGCAGCAGGAGGCCATCAAGCCACACTTGGCAGTGTCCTCTGGGAAAGTGTCTGCAGAGAAGCAGGACCTCAAGAGTGCCTCAGCACCCACCCTCACCTGCCCAAGGACTGCTGTGTGGACTCCTCCTAGGGGAGCCAGTCCCAGTCAGTGGGGGGACACTTGGAAGTGGGTTAACCAGTCCCCATCCCAAGTGTTGTCCCAGTGCAGTGGATCTGAGAACATCCAGACCTGGAGCAGAGGAGGCCAAGATGCGGGGAGGAGCCCTGGGTTGACCTTGGTCACGGGAGTGTCCCCAGGACATGGCACTTGCTGTTTCCTCCTTGGCTTTTCTTTTTCATCACAGGGGCAAACACGGCTCTCCCCCCACCCACACCACCATCATAGAAAATAGACTCAGGGTTATGTTCCACAATTTCCCAGCTTATTTATTTTGTACATTGCTAAGTTTTATTTTCCAATCTTTTTTTCTGACTACTGCCAAAAAATGTTAGGTGCACTGGAGAGATGGACACACTTCTGCCTCACCAAGAGGGATGCTAACTTCCTGTCTTGCTTCTAAAACCCTCTGGGTCTCTTGGGACATGAGAGTTCAGAGGACAGGGGCTTGGAGTCGGGGCCCCGGTAGATGAATGGGGCTTAGCAGGAGGAGACTTGATCCCTCCTGAAGCTCCCAGGTTGGTGCCAGAGCCTTCCCTCCCCCTTCCCCCTGCCGCCACCTCCCCAGTCTGACCCACAGAGCTCCAGTCTGATGGAAGAGTCTAGACTCTATCTGAGATAATGGAATAATAGCACTTAAAAATACATATGAATATATCATTTCCCAAGCTCTCGCCCTCCCAGGAGGCAGTCTTAATTCATCAGTTGTCCTGGAATTCTCTTGTACCAGGTATTGCGTGAGAAAGTGTGTTGCTAGATGGAGATCAGAGTTGATTTATAAAGAGTTTTATTTTCGTGCAATGGTTTTCATCAAAGTGCTAGGATGTGGGTGCGGAACAGAGTCTGAACTTGAATTTTGGAGTCAGGCGGACTGGGTTCAAATCCCTGCTGCAGAGTTGATAGTCTCTTACAATCTTGACCCTGACTTTTCTGAGCTTGTTTCTTCAGTAGAATGAACCCAGTCATGTCAATCTCATGCTGCTCTTAAGAAAAAGGAACACTTGTTCCTTAGCTGGCCATGGTGGCCCAGCAACTCAGGAGGATGTAGCAGAAGGATCACAAATTCAAGGCAACTTAAAGAGATCCTGTCTCAGAATAAAAATAAAAAGAACTGGGGATGTAGCTCAGTGATAGAGCACCCCTGGATTCAACCCCCAGTACCTTAAAAAAAAAAAAAAGAATGAAACACACCTAACGCACCTGCTTCCAGGGTGGTGGCTGACACAGGGGGTTCTCCTTTATCCTGTCCTGCATAGACACTTTTTTTTTTTTTGATTGATGTCAACTTAATGGAGAATTTCCAGGTCTGGAGAGTTTATAGGCTAAAGGATACCCCAAACTGGGGCTTGGGGGTGCCAATCAAGAAAGGCTCCCCTACAAATTTTGGTATCACCTCCACAGGCTGAAAGGGGAGACTGTGAAACCCTGGCACAAACCTGTGCCCAGTTAGTAGGTACTCAAGCAGTGCTGAGGGCTGCTGTCTGGCATGGGGCTGAAGCCTTGACCTGGAGTATCTGCTGCCTGAGGTTGAAGAGCTGTGTCATTCTGCCAGCCTTTGCAGGCCACCTGAGTGTCCCCCAGCAACCGGTCCAGGGCTGGCGGGTGGGGAGGGACTGCTGGCAAGTTGTCTCATGGCTCACCAAGACCAGTGCAACCATCCAGCTGGCCTCCCAGCATGGACTCCAAACATGAGTCAGATCAGGTCTTTCTTGTGCTCAAAAGTTTCCAGGGGCCACTTAGAAATGATATTTAAAGCTTCAAGCATGCCCTGGAAAGTTTCCAAATAAAAATATCAATTTGTCTAGGTACAAAGTCATTGGTTTCGGATTATATAATTTGCTAGCATTTAAATAAAAGTGAAAATTTGAGGCAGTGAATAAATACAATTTTGCCACTTCAACTATAGTTCAGGATACATCTTAATCTGAATATATATATATCTTACCCTTTTTTTTGTTTGTTTTTGGCATGGGGGATTGAACCTAGGGGTGCTTAACCACTAAGCCACATCTCCAGCCCTTTTTAGTTTTTATTTTGAGACACAGTCTTGCTAAATTGCTTAGGGCCTTGCTAAGTTGCTGAGGTTGGCTTTGAACTTGCAATCCTCCTGCCTCAGCCTCCCCAAACACTGGGATTACAGGTGTGTGCCACTGCACCCACCCAGCTACCCAGTTGTTTTATAGATCGTATTTTACAAATTCACATCTGAAAATATTTTTTACAATAGTTTAGAAAGATAGTTTAACAAAAATGTCTGTCACTTTCAAAAACAAAACCTCTCCCTGTTACCTGGCCCTGTGTCTCAATTTCAAGTCCTCCAATCGCTCCTTTGCAGATCTGCCCCAACTCTTCTGACCTCTTGAGGTTCCTTTCTGCCTCAGGGGCTTTGCACTGGCTGTACCTTCTGCCTGCAATTGTCTTCCCCCAAATATCTGCACAGCTCCCTCTCTCACCTTGCTTTCTATTGCTGCATAATAAAATTACCACAAATGTAATGGTATAAGCCAACACACATTTATTATCTCATAGTTTCTATGGACCAGGAATTTGGGCACAACTTGACTGTGTTCTCTGCTCAGAATCTCACAGGGTGGCCCAGTGTCAGAGGACCAACTGGGGAAGATCTGCTTCTGTGCTGCCTCCAGTGTTGGCAGATCCATCTCTGTGACTGTAAGGCCAGGGTCCTGACTTGCAGACTCAGTCAGGAGCTGATCTCAACTCCTACAGGCTGTGATAGAGAATGTAGCCCCCTCCATAGGCCGTCTCACCACATGACAACTTGCTTCTTGAAGTCAGCAAGGGAGAAAAGTCTTTCTAGTGCATGCTGGAAAAGTGGTGCCATATGTATAATACCACACCAGGGAGACAGCCCATCAGAGTATTTTACGCACTGGTCGCAAATTACAAGCCCTGCCCGTCCTGCAGGTGGGAGGGGATTCTACAGGGCATGAACATGGGGCCACCGTTGGGTCTGACCATTGCACTCACCTTCATGGCTCAGCTACCACATTCTCAGGAGGCCTTCCCTGAATTCATCACTGTAAGACTGCAGCCCTACTCTCACCCCAGTATTCGAATTCCCCATCCTTGCTCTATTGTTTCATAACAGCATCTTTTACCAAGCTATTTAATCTCCTCACTTATTACATTTATCATCTGTCTCCTACTAGATGTTAAGCTCCATAAGGGCAGGGATCTGGGTTTGGTTTATGGATGGTTGATGTCTCAGTGCCTGGTTAAAATTAAAAAAAAAAAGTCCTCCAACAGCTCCCCATTATCCCTAGAGAACTCCCAACTCAAGGCCACCTCAGAAGTCCTGGCACGCCCTGGCCCAGGGATCCCTCCCTCCTTCCTCACCCCTGGCAGGCAAAGCTCGGTCCTATTGGCTTCCTGCTGTCCCGTGGCCTGGCAGCCTCCTTCTGCTTTGGGCCTTGTGTACTTGTTGATCCCTCTGCCTGGAAGGAGCTTCCTCTAGCTCTTTGGCTCTATGTCTCTTCCTAAAGGTGACATTTGATCCCTTATGCATCAAATGTCACCTTCCAGAGAGGCCTTCCCTGACCACCTGACCAAAAAGAGGCTCTAGCACTCCCACCCAGATGCTGATGAGAACTGCGGTGGTTTCACCCAGGAGGCTGGCTTGTTGTGCCCCTCCCTCAGACTACTAACCCCGACCCCCAGGGGCTCCCTGAGCTAGGCCCTAACACTTGAAAAACAGGAATTATGAATAAGTGAGCCTGGACCTGAGGTGTGGGTAGTAATGCCCTTCCAGCCCTGGAGGGTAGGGTGGGGGAAGTGGGCGGTGAAATAGGAAAGCTGCCCTGGCAAATGCCTGGGGTGGCCTGTGGTGACAGTCACCTACCTCCCTGCCTCAGTCTCCTCTGCAAAGCTAGCAGATGCGGGAGCTCTACCCATTCCTTCATCCTCTGAGCATTCAGGCCCTGACCCACAAGGACTCAGTTTTCTGGGGGTTTTTTTTGTTTTTTTTTGTTGTTGTTGTTTGTTTTTTAAAGAGAGAAGGACAGTGAGAGAGAGGGAGAGAGAGAGAGAGAGAGAGAGAGAGACAGAGAATCAATTTTTATTGAGTTTCTCACATGGCCTTCATTGCTCTGATACTTAGTTGTGTATGTGGGTGCTGGGGTTTGAACCCATGTACTTGTGCATGCCGGGCAAGCGCCGTAACAGCCGAGCTACAGTTCCAGCCCCAAGAACTCAGTTTTAATGGCAGTGGAGTGGGGATGAGCGGGCTTCCGTCACCACATTATACGAGGCACCTATAAGTTGTATCCGCTTCTCCTTCCCAAGGTCCAGGTTTCTGTAGCCAGATTCCTCTCTTCCTGGGTTTTCTATCTTTACTGCTGCCTGGCCCTGGCTTGGGGCTCCCTGCTCCAGTCCCCCAATCAGCCCTTGACTCCCCCAGGAAAGCTGGTAGCCAGGGCCATTGCCATTAGTCCTGAACACCAAGGATTGGGCTGGGCCCCGTGAAGCTCTCTGTTTCTGTCCCCTTGGGCCATTATGACCTCAAATATGTTGTCAATCTTTCTCTCATAATTCCTAGGCCTTGATCCAGTTTCAGTCCTACAGATCTTTGCCGCTCATTTACGGCTGCAGGCACAGGGGACACTAAGATGAACAGGTGTGGACTTTCCTGGGGGAGTCTAGAGGGAGGGACTGATGCTCAGATAACAACAGGGCGGAAGCTGGTGGGTGGCAGAGCGCCTTGGGGGTCTCAGAGGACAGAGGCTTGTTTGCTGGAAGGTACTTTCGCACGGGAGGTGGCATTTGAAACGGATCAGGCCTCAGCTGGCAGGGGTTTCTGCCTGGCAAAGCAGGCTTGCTTCGCTGTGGATGGAGACTGCGCACTTAGGGTCTCCAATGCGGCAGGCCATTTGGAGTGGCAGGAGCTTTGGGCAAGGGAGGAGACGGTGATCAGGTTGGGAACCTTGAGGGCCCATAAAAGAGTTTGGGCTGTGAGTGCTTTTCCCCTGATCACATCCTCTGGGGCTCCACTGCTTCTCTCCATTTCTGTTTCTTGAGTAGCTTTTGCCCTGTAAGTCTGTCTCTCTGTCCCTCATCTCTCTGATTTCTCTCTCAATGTTGTCCCCATCTCTCTGACTCTGTCACAAATCACCATCCCTATTCTCTGACCCCTTGTCCCTCTGACTCTCTTGTCCCTCAGCCCCATCCCAATCTCTCTATCCCCTGTTCCATTTAAATGTCCCTTTTCTCAGTATCTCCATTCCCATTTTTCTGTCCCCAGACCCATCTCCTTGTCCCTCATCTCTTTGTCCCCATCCTTCATCTCTTTGCTGCCATTCCTTGTCCCTCAGTTCCCCCACCCCCTTTCTGTGTCTCCTGTCTTTGTGACCAGTTCCCAGATTTTAATGCTCCCTTCCCTCCCCACCTCTTCCCAGCTTCTCCCCCAGTACCCCGTGCAGGGGTGCAGCTGCTTTTTGAACAGGATAGCAGATTCCTGCTTCTTTGTTTAACTGTAATTAGAGAAATCAATCAGCACATTAGCTCCCTGCTTGGGAAGAAGCCTCCATTGCATTGTAGGTGAGTCCCCAGGATTCTGGGTCCTCTCCCACCCTGACAAGTGGGACCAGCTTGTCTTTCCCTCCCTGCCCTCTCTGCTCTTGAGCCTGCACAGTTCAGGTCCTTCCGGCTCCAGGAGCCTGGAGCAAGTGGTTTGCTAGCCCTGTGGGGGTCCAGGGGACCAGGCCGGGGTGTGAGGCAGAAGGTTCCACTGAGCTGAGTCAGTAGCAATAGGTAATGAGGGGCAGGTGTTGTTCATTAAGCCCCACTCTCTGCTTCTCCTGATGTCCCTGTCTTGCTGCAGGGCAAACATGGTGGCCTGTAAACCTCTGTCCCCTCTGCCTAAGACCATTAAAATCCAGTTAGCAGAATGTTGAGCAGGGGCCTGCCTTCCTCTGCAGGAGTGCAGGGGCTGAGGACGGGTGGCAGGGTTCTAATGAATTGGCAGAACGGAACCTGAGAGAGTGATGTCCAGAAACGGCAAAGACTTGGGTTGGAGCTGAGGAAGTTCTTCCTTGAGGTGAGGATGGCAGCAGGGGAAGGGAACAGCACTAGCCAGGCTCTGCCACCCAAGCCCACCTTCCTACTGGTCCTCCAAGTGAGTTAAGGGCCCAGGTTTCTAAACGCCCCCAGGTCTGGAGCAGGCTTCCCCGGGTAAGTAGGGGGAGATATTCCAAATATTGAACAGTTCCTGGGGTGTGATGAGGGGGCACTGACCCACTTCCCCCACACCCTCAGCTGAGGCAGGGATTAACCCTTCAACTGCAGAATGGTTCAGAGTCCTACAGGCAGAGGTCCCAGCAAAGGGGCTGGGAGGGCTGAGCCCTGGGGAGGTGACACTTCAGGGCTCAGGAAAATGGCTCTTTACCAGCTAGTATAGAAATATTTGAGGATTTCGATAACCAGAACAAACACATCAAGGTGAACCAACCATCTGTCAGCATTGCCTGTCATCAGGGGAGGCAGCATGCCCCCTCCTTCTTCAGAGTAGGGAGGGGAGTACACTGGAGTAGGGTCACCCCACAGGGAGGGGACGGGATGAAACAACCTGT
>PVKS010016601.1:0-27176 GCA_004027875.1 Aplodontia rufa
AGAAGAAGAAGAAGAAGAAGAAATTAAAGGTAAAAAAAGTAGAAATTACATAATACAAAATTGATTCTGATTCTCAAGTGTTCCTTCAATAAAGCTTACCTCTGGTCAGTATTCATGTGGTAACTAGGGTTAGTGGTAGTGTCATGAAGCTGTATTTGACAGAACCATTGTTTTTTTTGTTTTGTTTTGTTTTTTGTTTTTAAGAGAGAGGGACAGTGAGAGAGACAGAAAGAGAGAAACAACTTTATTTAGTTTTTCACATGGCCTTAGTTGCTCCAACACTTAGTTGTGTACGTGGTGCTGGGGTTTGAACCCGGGTCCTCGTGCCCGCCAGGCAAGTGCTGAAACCACTGAGCCACCGCTCCAGCCCAATCATTGTTTTTTTAATGTCTGGACCTCTTCAATTGTGACAGAAACTCATCACGGTATAGGACTCTTTTTGCAGAACTGGAATTGAACCCAAGGCTTCACCTATGCAAGGCAAGCAGCTCTGCCACTGAGCTACCTCCAGCCCTCAACTCAGTTTACTTTATTTTTTTTTCCAGTTTACTAACAGCAGAGAAAATTCAAAATGCTTAGGCTCCTGGGCTTGGGAAACCCAACAGGGGTGTGTCTCTCTTTGAGCATATCCGAATCTAAGAATGCAAATCAAGTCCTTAGATGGCTTCTTCTACTTCTTTCCCTCTCTTCCTCTTCTGTTTTTTTTCTGTGTGCTTCATTTTCAGTCAGACTCTCTCCATATGGAATCAAATATGAACACCAAACAGTCCAGGATTATATTATTCTCACAGCTAGGAATTTCAGTGAAAAAAATGGCCAACTCTTCCTGCCCCAGCATTTGCATCAATCTTAGATTCTGTTGCTTGCTCCCTCCTGGAGCAGTTGTGTGTCCAGGGGATTTGAGCAATCTGATTAGGCAGCTTGCTTCATGAACCCACGAGATTTGCTTTAGGGCCACGTGACTAGTGTCTGTGGGAAGAGGGATGATAAAGAAGTTGGGAGTCAGGTGAGCTCTGGATTTAAACCCATGTATCTGACAGGCCCACCAGAATCCCAAGGAGCAGAAGAGTGATAGAATCAAAAAAAAAAAAAAAAAAAAAGGATCAGACTCTCCTTCTCCAAAGAGTTGATTTATATGAGACCTTCTCTAGGAGCCAAAGTTCTTCATGCTATAAGATACTAAAGAAAGTCCAATGGTTTAAAGTAGAGCATACTTGAGAAAATTGTCACCTTCAAGTGGTGGATGACTCAATTAGAATTTAAAAATGAAAAAAAAAAAGCATCCCACAGCATCATCCAAATTACTTGAGGTATAACATACAAATTCCTTGGTTTCTAGGAGATATGTAAATGATTCACTTGTATTTTTATTTTGTAAGTAATAGTGCCAGGTTTCCTAATAGCATCTGAAATCAAATCTTTATTCATGGAACCTCAAAGAGAAAGGCAAATCTTACAGATGAATACAAATCAATAATATAAATTATTTTTATCCAAATGTGTCCCAACATTGTGCCTAATTTGCTGGCCATAAAATTCACAGTCTTTTAGATTGGATATGAATTCTTTATTTATTTATAATAATATTATATTATATATATTATTATATATATTATTATATATATTATTATTATGGTGCTGGGGATCAAACCCAGAGTCTCACAGGCACTCTGCAGCTGAGTAAAATCCCCAGCCCATAAAAGTACCCCCCCTTTTTTTTTAAAGAGAGAGAGAATTATAATCAACTTTACTTAGTTTTTCATCTGGCCTTTGTTTCTCTGACACTTAGTTGTGTACGTGGTGCTGGGGTTCAAACCTGGGTCCTTGCATATGCCAGGCAAGCACTCCAACCACTGAGCTACCGCTCCAGTCCCCAAATTACCTCTTTTTAAAAAATCAGTAGTAGGGATTGAGGGATTGTACCCAGGTCCTTGAGCATGCTTAGCACACCCTGTACCACTGAGCTACCCCACCCCAGCCCCTTCTTCTTTTTAAAGTTCTCCCTTATTCTTTAGTATAGCTCTTGGGTCTTGATCTAATTACAACACATTCTATTCACCTTTCATAGTAAAATCTCTCTCTTCGTCTGTCAAAATCCACCTAACTCCCAATTTTGATAGCTTCCCTCTCTTCCCAGACAACCATCCTGAAACACCTCAGTCTCTGGATGGTACTCATGCTCACCCCGCCGAGACTTGACACACAGAATTCTACTTCTTGCTAGACCTACTCTAACCAAGCACTCATAAGTGGGTTTCTGACTTGTTTCCGAGAGCAGATTTTTTAGAAATCAGTTTGCATAACTTTACCTGTCCGTTCCCTGTGCCTGAATCCTGGACTTGGAAACCTCCTGAGAACGACACTCAGGGCTTGTTCTTAGCACTCCTAGGGACTGAAGGTAGGGACCACAACCTCATCCGAAATGTCTGGCAGGTGACTGCCAATATTTGGCATTTCCCATCTGAGACATTCCGACTTCTTTGTGCTGAGCGGGTGGGTTGTCACTGCTTTCTTAGTTCGCTACCTGCTGTTTCTTGCTCTACTTTCCAGAGGTAGATTTCCTCCCACACCTGTATGTCTCTCTGTCCCTATCTTTATCTATTTTGTCTCAGTGGGGGAGTCCATGTCAAGTTCTTGCTCCTCTCTACACTTTTGATGAGAGCAAGACTATTTTCTGTCCTGCTGCATTTTCTCTCTATCTTGGGTTTCAATTCATGAAAATACTCTTTAAGAAAAGTATTTTAACTGGATTCTGGGAGAGTAAGGCCAAACTGGATTGCTGTAATTCTTATACAGCTTTTGTGCTGCTTTTATAAAATGAATTATCCTTAACTTTCCTTATCATTCTGGGTTTTGTAAACTTTGTCTCTTATCCTGTTCCCTCTGAATGGAATGTTTCCCCCTCTTCTCACTTGATGAGGTTTTTTTTTTTTTGGTCTTCATTTAGATCTCATCTTAAATATGACTTTCTCAAATTCAACTTACCTTCTCAGATTCTTACCTACCTATTCCACTTAAACTAAGACTTCCATTGTGATTCTCCATCTCAGGGTTTTGTTTCACAATAAAAAGTGTGTTTAAAATATAGACTGAGGTTATACAGCCTAATATATTTTTAGAGATATTGTGGGTAAGGGAAGGGAGGGATACGGGTGGGAAATGGGGGGGCACTCCTGGGGGTAAATCTAGTATCCAGAAACTATACACATTTTATATTATTTTGTTAAAAATTTGTATGGTTGTTCAAAAATAAAAATAAATATAGACTGAGGGCCTGGAGCAGTGGCTTGGTGGTTACGGTGCTTGCCCAGCATGTGCAAGTACACGGGTTTGAACTCCCACACCCATGTGCACAACTAAGTGTCGGAGCAACGAAAGCCTTGTGAAAAACTCAATAAAAATTGATTCTCTCTGTCTCTCTCTCACTGTCCTTCTCTCTTTAAAAAAATAAAATAAAATATAGACTGAGGAGCTGGAGTGGTGGCTCTGGTTAGACAGCTTGCCTGGCAAGCATAAGGACCTAGGTTCAAATCCCAGCACCACATATACAACTAAGTGTGAGAGAAACAAAGTCCAGATGAAAAAATAAATAAATTGATTCTCTCCTCTCACTATCCCTTGCTTAGAAAACAGGTATAAAATATAGACTGATAATAAAATAGAACATATTCATAGTTAAAAATCGAGATTACATAAGTACATTGAAATATCTTTTAAAATTATACTTTTTTATTGAGAATCAATTTTTATTTAGTTTTTCACATGTCTTTTGTTGCTCTGACACTTAGTTGTGCACGTGGGTGCTGGGGTTTGAATGCGTGTACTCACGCGCGCACGCTGGGCAAGCGCCGTAACCGCCGAGTCACCGCTCCAGCCCCCAGAATTATACTTTAAATACAGGACTTGTACTAGGAAAATCAATCCCCTGACCATTTAACAGCCTAGGTTGGCCTTTAAAAAATTCCTTTGTATCTAATTTAAAAAAGGATTAACTTTCCTGTTTTCCTATAAAGTATTTCTACCAAGAGTGAATCTTTGAAGTGTCTGCTAGAGGGTTTTTCCTTATAGTAAGATTGTAGTGAGACTTTGCAATGTGTTTGCAATGTGCATATAACTAAATTATCTAAAAATTTTTGTTTTGCTTTGTTTTAGAAAATGACAACACAACATATTATAGTACCTTTACTTGCTATATTTATTTTTCTCGATTTGTTTTTGAGACAGGGTCTTGCTATGTTGTCCAGGTTGGTTTCAAATTCCTAGGTTCCAAGTGTTCCTTCCACTTCAACCTCCTAAGTGACTGGGATTACGGATGTACACCACCTCATCTGGTTTTACTTGGCATATTTATTCATGATTAGTTTGGTGTCAGGCACTGTGGCACTTGCCTATAATCCCAATGAATCTGGAGTTTGAAAAAGGAGTAGTGCGAGTTTGAGGTCAGCCTCTGCATCTTTGCGAAACCCTCAGCAACTCAGCAGGACCCAGTCTCAAAATAAAATAAAAAAGACTGGGGAAGTAGCTCAGTGGTAAAGCACCCCTGTTTTCAATCCCTGGGACCAAAAACAAACAACAAAAACCAATGAAACTTGTTTTGGACTTTTTCCTTGCACTAAATTAATGAGCTATGCATTTCAGCTCCAACAGGACAGGGACAAATACCAGGTTCGTGTTACTTGGATTGTATCTTCAGGAACAACTCAGCACAGAATCTGGCAAAAAAGTAGGAGCTGCAGTGATATTTATTACATTGCAGATAAATAAATAAACAAGTAAAATTTAAATGTGTGCACATTCACAGAATAGATAACTTTACACACATGAGCATGCATTTCCTCTTTGCCTATGACAAATAAGCAAGAAAGGAAGGAGTCCTTCCTTTTCCCCTCATGGACCTGCAATCTGGATGTCCTGAGTCTCCTCAGCCCTCTCTGACTCCCTAGTAAGGCCCTCTTAAATGTCACCTCTTCCAAACAGCACAAATCCTGTTAAGAAAATACTAAAGGCTGATGTCCTTTTTCGCTACAGGTTTCAAGGGAGGCAAAGGAGGGGCTGATGCAACGCACCACTAGCATTTGTCTCCCCCTGATGCTTTAGCCCTGTGCAGCGGCCTCACAGCTTTCTCCTTCCTCACTGTTCAGCTCCAGTCTCACACTTCCTGCCTTCATCCTCCCCTTTCTACTGTGCCCCTCCTTCACCTTCTATTATTCAGGATACACAATTAAGAGAATATAAGAGGTCTGGAGTGGTGGCTCAGTGGTAGAGTGCTTGCTTGGCATGTGCAAAGACCCAGACTTGAACCCCAGCACCACATACACAACTAAATGGTGCAGAAAAAAAATGAAAAAATAAAACAAAAATTGATTCTTTCTCTGAAAGAGAGAGAGAGAGAGAGAGAGACTATAAGAAGGAATGACAACCCATCTTTTTTTTTTAATGTTCCTCCTGTCTTAAATTATATGTGGGAGAGATTGAGTATGCAATATAATGTGTAGTAGATTTTTCTTTTTTTTTATTTTTCAGGGCTGAGGATCGAACTCGGGACCTTGTGCATGCTAGGCAAGCGCTCTGCCACTGAGCTAAATCCCCAACCCCTGTGTAGTAGATTTTTGATGAATAATGGAGAATACATCAAAATATGAAACCTGCAGCCAACAGATGTGCAGAGACAGTCCTTTGTGCCTAGGCAGATTGTCCATTAGGGCACTAAAAGTATTAAGTGATTTGCCTTGGCTTGTGTACTTTTGTACTTTATTGATGCCAAACTGGCTAGTTAAAAGTTATCACAATTCAACTTGTTAAAGCTTCCCTGTGTAACTTATATAAGAGTACATTGCAAATATCCTGTACATGGTTTTCAACCCACTTAATGTTCTCTCACTTTTCTAAATTTTTTAAAGTTTTGAGAGGGGGGGTCTCATAGTGTTGCTCAGGCTGGTCTCAAACTCTGGGGCTCAAGGGATCCTCCTGCCTCAGCCTCCAGAGTAGCTGGAACTACAGGTGGGCAACACCTTAATGCTTTCTCATCAGTGTCTTCTGTGTCTTCTTTTGCCTTTCAGATGCAATCTTTCTCCCTTAAAAAATATATATTTCTAAATCCTTCAATGGACTGGTAAGTGCTTAAAATGAAACATGTCTCCTGCAGGCCTTTCTTTTGCCAGGGTGGGCTACCGATTAACATGAATACAGGTCATAGGAATTTCCAGCATTACATCATTGAAGCAATTTCAATGTCCAGCCAAAAAGCTAATTCTATATGGGACAAAAATGGGTGGAGATGTGTTATTTGTGGTTCAGCTTGTGCTTGCTTTTTTCGGCTTAGCAAAGAACTGATTTTATTTTTATATCCTGCTCCCTCCTCTATTGTGACTTAAAAGCACAGTATAGAAATGTTCAAAAGAGCATCTGTTATTCCCAGTGGCCCCAAATGGATATTGAAAAGAGCCTAAAAGTGAAATACAATGCAATTAATCATGGTGCTATTTTCAGTAAAATTTAGATCTTTTTAAGAAAGACACTTTTTTTTTTTTTTTACTGACTATGGAAGTAAAATTGGGCCTATTGTGAAAATTTTTAAATGCATGCAGTAAGAAGCAGTAATAGGGCTAGAGAGGTGGCTCAGCAGTACGGCTCTTGCCTGGCATCCTCGAGGACCTGGGTTCAAACCCCTGTACCACAGGCATAAGTAAGTGAGTGTAGGAAAAACAAAACCAGATGAAAAAATAAAAAAAAACATTAATTCTCTCTTTCTTAAAAAAAATCAGAAATTCCCAAACCCAAAGACAATCACTAGGTCATTTTGGAATATTTTTTCTCAGTTTTTGTTTTGTTGTTTTGTTTCTGCAGACATAGTTAATTTCAAGGACACAATCTGTGCAATGACACAGGACCCACCTTCAAAAGGTTCCCATGCTTGGTTTGAGACATTACTGTTGCTATCTTAGAATTTTTAATAATTTTTGAACAAGAATCATTGCATTTTCATTTTGCAGTGGGTCCTACAAATTATGTAGCCAGTTCTGTCTACAGGTATTGATGCATATATACATGCAAGTGTGTATGCATTCACACACACACACACACACACACACACTCACAAGTAAATCTGAAAGCATGAACCTAGTAGAAGAAAAAGGAGAAATGCTTCAAGACATTGGTCTGGGGAAGGAATTTTTTGGAGAAGATCCCAAAAGCACAGGCAACAAAAACAAAAATTGACATGCAAGGTATATGAAACTATAAACTTCTGAACAGCAAAGGAAGCAATCAACAGAGCAGAGAGATCACCTATAGAATGTGAGAAATTATTTGAGAACTATTCACCTGACAAGGAATTAATATTTAATTTTTTAAAGAGAGGGACAGTAAGAGAGAAAGAAAGAGCAAATCAATTGTATTTAGTTTTTCATGTGGACTTCACCGTACTAAAACTTAGTTGGGTATGTGGTCCTGGGGTTTGAACCCGTGTCCTCATGCATGACAGGCAAGCACCATAACTGCTGAACCACCGCTCCAGCCTCAGGAATTAATATTTAGAATATGTAAGGAACTCAAACAACTCAATGGCAAAAACTCCAAATAATCATATTTTTTAAAATGAGCAAACGACCTGAAAAGTTATTTCTTGAAGGTATGCAAATGGTCAACAAATAATTTAAAATGCTCAACATCACTAATCATCAGAACCACAATGTTGGGGCTGAAACAGTGGCTTAGAGGTTACAGTGCTTGCCTGGCATGCAGGAGTTGTGTTCCAACCCCAGCACCATGTACACAGTGAAGTGTCTGAGGAATAAAAGTCACATGTATAACTAAATAAAAATTGCTTCTCTCTTACTGTTCCCTCTTTCTTAAAAATAAACAAACAAAACCCCAATGTTTCTAGTTTCAGCCACTCAAGAGGCTGAGGCAGGAGCATTTCTTGAGTCCATCCAGGGAAACCTAGAAAGACTTCATCTTAGTAGGGGGGTGGGAGGAATTCACAAATAAAATTGATGAGATACAAATGAATGTTTTTGGATCTTTGTATTTAAATTTTCAAATAACATTCTAGAAAGAATACCAGCAGAGTATAAGAAATTCCTGGAGTGGTAGCTCAGCATTATTGGGCTTGCCCAGCATGTATGAGGACCCAGGTTCATACCCTAGCACTGCGTACACAAACAAGTGTCGGAGCAGTGAAAACCAGATGAAAAACTAAATAAAGTTGATTCTCTCTTTAAAAAAAAAATAATTCGGGGCTGGAGCGGTGGCTCAGCGGTTTCGGCGCTTGCCTGGCAAGCACAAGGACCCGGGTTCAAACCCCAGCACCACGTACACAACAAAGTGTTGGAGTAACCAAGGCCATGTGAAAAACTAAATAAAGTTGTTTCTCTCTTTCTCTCTCTCTCTCACTGTCCCTCTCTCTTTAAAAAAAAAAAAATTCCCTCTTCATACTCTCTGCGGTAAAAAAAAAATTGGTATGAATAAGTTAAAATATTATATTATACACGTAACTTTAATTTTGATTTCTTTGACTACTTGTAAAGGAAGTCTTTAAAAATATATCAGTCATTTTATTTCTTCTTGGAATTGCCTTCAAAACCAAAGTTCTCGACAAGGTCATCCAGACTAGTGGTGTCCTGCCTTGCCACCCTGGATCCTGCCACTTTTCTCCTCCCCATCCTCCCACCCTGTTCTAAACTCCAGCTACACTGAACTTTATTCCGTTCCAGAATGTGTCACACTTTCTATCGCTTCTGGCTCTTTAAACACTCTACATACTATTTCTGCACATGTCTTCTTCTAACTCTGCTTAGTTCCTATTTGTCCTTCAGTTCTCAGCTTAAACGTCACTTCCTTTGAAAGCCTTCTTTGACTCCCCAATAAGACGGGTGTCCCTGCAAGAGGCTCCCAACTTTCCTCCTTCTCACTCCCTCCTCATCCTTTTTAGTAAACTTTTAATTTTGGAATAGTTTTAGATTTATAGAACTGCTAAGATAATACAGTGTTCCCATATACCCCATACCCAGCTTCTCCAAACGTTAACATCACACATAACCATGATATATTTGTCAAAACTAAGATATAAACACAGGGGACTGGAGTGGTGGCTCGGTGGTTATGGTGCTTGCCCAGCATGCACAAGTACATGGGTTCAAACCCCAGCAATCCACATATACAACTAAGTGTCACAGCAACAAAAGGCATGTGAAAAACTCAATAAAAGTTCTGTCTCTCTTTCTCACTGTCCTTCTCTCTTAAAAAAAAAAAAAGATATAAACACAGGTATGATACCGTTAACTAAACTACAGACATTATTCAGATTCCAGTAATTTTTTCATAATGTTCTTTTTCTGCTTCAGGGTTCACTCCAGGATATCATATTATATTTAGTTATTATGTTGCCTTAGTCTCTTATACTTTGTGTTATAGTATCTATTGTGCTTTATTCTAACTGTCTTCACTTCTAGGATATAAGTTCTGAGAGCAAGGACTGTGCATTTTTCAACAACACAGCCCCAGTGTTTACAATATCTGTAGGAATCAGGTATTGTATATGACTGAATATATACATACACAAAATGAGATGGGGTCTCCTTATTTTGCTGAGGATGGCGTCAGACTCATGGTCTCAAGTGGTCCTCCTGCCTTAGCCTCCTGAGTAGTTGGGACTATAAGCATATGTCACATTGCCCTGTTATTACTGAATAGAAAGTGATACTTTTCCATAAAGAATTTCCTCCCCCCAAAATGGCACCATCTTCCATGTCAGTTCTTACAAAATATATTGTCACATTCTATTATTTTATTATAAAGCACTATTGAAGGAATATACATTAGCCTGAAATGACCTCGTTAAATGCTTGAATGATTGTATAGAGAGAGTCAGTAAAAATAGTGGCAAAGACATTTAAAAATATTTAGTAATCTGTGTTTGAGGAGTTATGACCTCACAGTAGTAACGACGGGATGTCTTTGTAAATAGGCTTTAAAAAGTACAAGAAGGAAAAAGAGGAGATGGAGACTAAATGACAAAGCTCATTATTATAAAGTTCACTTTAAAAAGCAATGTAACTATTCAGGGAAGGAAGGGGAGCACTTTCCTGACCAGTGCTACTGTTATCTTTCTTGGAACTGCTACAATAGCCTCCCAAACGGTGTCTCTGAACCGTCTCTTGCGAACCCACAGTCTGCTCTCCACCAATATCCAGAGTAGGCTTTTCAAAATTCAGACCTCCTACTTAAAAACTTACAATAATTTTCCAATTGATCTTTCAATAAAGACTGGACTGGAGAGGTGGCTCAGCGGCTGGAGTGCTTGCCTCCAGGACCTGAATTCAAACCCCAGCACCATATGCACAACTAAGTGTCAGAGAAACAAAGACCAGATGAAAAAATAAATAAAAATTGACCTCTCTTTCTCTCCCCTTCTCTTAAAAAAAAAAAAAAGAGAACAACAATAACAGAATCTCTGATGATTTATATAAATCCTGAGACAGCAAATCTCACCCCAGGCCTCACCAATTGTGTCTCTGTGTGGCCCTTTCCCCACCACTTTCCCTTTTCTGGGATTGTGCATCTCTTCCCTACCCTCTCACACACACGCACGGTAAAAATTAACTCAACAAGCTTTGTCTCAGGCTATGTTTCCTAGGGACCAATATAGAAAAGAGGGCAGTGTTGTCGCAGTTCAGTTTCAGAAGGATTACACAGTCATATCTTAGGGTTCAAATCCTTCTCTAGCGTGACTTGCTTCAATTAAGCACGTATCTATCTCAAAACAGTTTAAATATTAATATCTGGTAAAAGTTAAATAATTGTGAAGTGAAAAACCAGTAGAATTTAAAGTGACAACTGAAAGACTTGGAAGAGTTATTACAGTCAGAAAGATTCAGGTAAAAACGTATTGATTCATTGAACAAAGAGTGCAGACATCATCCAGGTACTGCTATAATTTGGAAACCCATGTGTTTAAAACTTAGCTCCCAGGGTGGTGTATTGGGAGATGGTGGAACATTTAAGAGGTGGGTCCTAGTGGCAGGTCTTTAGGTCATTGAGGACATGCCCTTGGAGGAGATTGTGGAACACCGGCAATCTCTTTTCGTTCCCTTGCTCATGATGTGAAAGGTTTTGCTTGGCCATGTACTTCCACCATGATGTGTTGCTTTGCTGCAGGTCCAAAGCAGTGGGGCCAACCAATCATGTGCTAAAACCTGCAAAACTGTGAGCCACAATGACCCGTTCCCTTCGTATGTTTATAATCTCAGGTATTTTGTTCTAGTAACAGAAAACCAACTAACACAAAAGCTAACCGTGATTAACACATACAGGCCTTTTCCCAGGGAGTTTCTTCTTCTCTTTTATTTATTTATTTATTTTGTGATGCTGCAATTGAACTCAGAGCCTTGGGCATACTTGGCCACAGAGTTACATAGCTAGCTCCCTCAATGAGCTGAAATACTATTGGGGGAGACAAGTGACAAATACCAAATACTTAATCTAATATCAGATGGTAATTAATGATATGAAGAAGAATAAAGAAATGGGGACAGATAATGATGAGATATTCTTTTAGGGAGTATGGTCAGGAGAGGCCATAGCATGCGTCTTTCCCTGCATACTCATAGGAGTGTGTGAGGTTAACTTTCAACTGAGAATAAATGAGTAGAAAAAAGATTTCTTCCTCCTCCTCCTCCTCCTCCTCCTCCTCCTCCTCCTCCCCACTCAAAATCAGGATTGAGGGTGTAGCTCAGATGCAGTTTGCTGAGCATGCTCAAGGTGTTGGGTTCAATCCCCAGCACTGGAAAAATTTTAAAAATCCTTGAAGTCTTCTAAGCCCAAACCTAAGTTCTTTTTGGTGGTTGATTGTGTTTTCAAAATTAAGCAACTTAGTCAATGTAGAAGGTACTTCCTTCTTTTTTTTAATAAAAGAGAGTGAGAGAGAGAAAAAGAGAGAAATAATTTTTTAATTTAGTTTTTTGTGCAGCTTTCGTTGCTCTGAGACTTCGTTGTGTATGCGGTGGTGGGGTTTGAACTTGTGTACTTGCACATGCTGGGCAAGCACCGAAACCACCGAGCCACTGCTCCAGCCTCTACTTCTTTCTTTAATGTAAAATTATTTCTAATCTTGTTCTAGCCCTGTATTTTGCCTATTATTGATACTTATTTATGCATTTCATGTCCATTTTATATAGGATATACTTTCAAAGCAAAACCTATATACTTTCAGCATTGTACCGCTTGAAGTATCTAGCACAGTTCCTGTTGCAAAGTAAGCAAATAATTATTTGTTGAATTTAAATTTTTATTTTTATTACCATAGGTACTTTTGGGACAAAATCATTTGACTCCTCAAAATTCCTAAGCCACAAATAAGTGTTTAGTTTAACCTCTTTGGAACTATATTTATACATGCACTGATTTTTTAAAAAATAAAATACCTGATCACTGGAAAGTTTATCCAAATCCCAGAATCTCTGTGTGTAATAAACAGTAATAAAAATTTTTCTTTGGGGCTGGAGGGGTGGCTCAGTGGTTACAGAACTTACCTGAAATGCGTGTGGACGCAGGTTTGAACCCCAGCACCACGTACACAACTTTGCCAGAGCAATGAAGGCCACATGAAAAACTGAATAAAATTGATTCTCTCTTTCTCTCTCTCACTGTCCCCCTCTTTAAAATATTTTTTTTTCTGGCTGGATTGGTGGCTCCCTGGTTAAGGCATTTGCCCGGCATGTGCGAGTACACGAGTTCAAACCCCAGCACCACGTACACCATGAAGTGTCTGATGAATGAAAGTCACATGAAAAACTAAATAAAGATCTCTCACTGTCCCCTCTTTCTTTAAAAACAAAAAAAAATTATTTTTTCTTTAACAGTACTTGCTAGTGAAATAATTTTAAAAAGAATGTGAATCATCCAGAACAGGACTAGAGACAACGTAGTATTTAATTAACTGTTGGTCATTCAATCAAGAAATTAGGAATTTTCAAGAGTCATATAAAATTAGGTTATTTGTTAGGTGAAGAATGAGCTAGTTATTTGTAAACAATGTTTACTGGTTTTTTAATTTTTTTATTAATTTTTTTTATTTTTGAGCAACCTTACAAGATTTTAACAAAATAATATAAAATGTGTATAAAATGTGTATATATTCTGGATACTGTTTGTTATTTCCTGTAAGAGAACCATACTATGTACACAAGATCCTTGGCTTTATTGAGGTATAATTAATGTGTAATAAAATTCACCAGTTTTCAGGGTATAATTTTTTTAAGAGCAAGGGATAGTGAGAGAGAGAGAGAGAGAGAGAGAGAGAATCAATTTTATTGAGTTTTTCATGTGGCCTTTGTTGCTCCAAGACTTTGTTGTGTTTGTGGTGCTGGAGTTTGAACTCCTGTACTTGCACATGCCAGGCAAGCACCATACCACCGAGCCACTGCTCCAGCCCCTCAGGGTATAATTTTTGACAAATGCATACAACTTCCACCATCATCACAGTCAGTATGTAGAGTATTTCCATCACTGCAAATGATTTCCTTATACCTCTTTGAAATCAATTCCCTCCTTCTACTCCCAGCCCCTGACAACCACTGATCAGTTTTCTGCAAAAGATAGTTTTTATGAAGCAAAGCTCTATGAGGGCTTTGTTTGGAAGTCCTTGAGCTAAATATTTCATAGAATACAAAGATAAGTAAGTTTGTATCCTCAAGTAGGTAAAAGTCTAGTGTTTTTTTTTTTTTAAGAGAGAGGGCCAGGGAGAGAGAGAGAAAGAGAGAAGCAATTTTTAAAATTTTGCTTTTCATGTGACTTTCGTTGTGTACGTATTGCTGGGGTTTGAACTCGCATACCTGCATGGTGGGCAAGCGCGAGTCACTGCTCCAGCCCCCTCTAGTGTAGTGTTATGCATTTTTGAGACTACTTTGTCTACACATACTACAGATCTGAATTTCCATATGAATTGTGCCCACTAAAGAAGTTTCCTCAACTTTGAGAACACTGATCCAAGTTGTGTACCTTTATGAATGCCATTAATTACAATTTCTTGAAAAAGGAACAAATTTGTGTTCACATGATGTTCCAGATAATTTTTTAAAAATAAACATTTTAAAATTAAATAATATGTATGGGCAAAAATAGTGCAAAAATTCTAAGTGCATAACTTGATCTTTCCAGGTTATTTATTGTCAACCTAGACCAGCTCTGTAATACAATAAAAAGGCAACATGCCAAAGTCTTTTGGTTTAGATAGAATAATTACATCATTGAAAGAAAGTAAGTGATAAGAGAATAACGCTCTGCAAAGGCTGCAGAATTGTGGGGAAATGGTGAGAAAATGGACAGCATGTTAAAATTCATGAGGCAATGCCAGTGAAGTTCCATGAATAACAAAGCGATTATTATGCAAGATCAGGTTTTTCTTTCATCATTAGAGAAAGACACAAAATCATTATCATGATCTGCCATGTGTTTTTCCTTTGTCATTAGATTCTGGCGCAGACCTATTAAATGTTCCATGTTACCCAGGAGAACCGTCACAGTGGTGAGCAATGGGCATTACCACGCTCATGGCTTTGTAAGGTCCTAATTGTAAGTGCATTTAGACTAGTGGGAAGGAAGCAATTTTAAAGAAGGGTGGAATGGGAGGGTGGGCAGTTTCTTGTGATGACAAAGAACTGAATCTTTTCTTAATCTTACTGTTTCATGCGTCTTGCTTCACACCTGCCATTTCCAGAACAGACACAACTGGTATTGTGTTCAGAGCTTCCTTGGGCAGTATAATGGAAACTACAGGTCATTTTAAAAGAGGTAATGTAAGGAAAGAGGTGAATGAAGGAAAGAGAGAGGAGAGCAGTGGCTCAACAGTAACACAGGTTTATTTGGGAGAAAGCTTCGGAGGGGGGCCCAATGGAGTCTGGGGTAAATAGGGAGAGAATGAGCGGGGAGGGGGCGGCCAAGGTTAGAGTTTTCTGGTTAAAACAGGAATTTCAGTACAGTGTGATTTTTCTGATAAGGGCTGGGAGTCAGTAGGTTCCCATAAAGGTAGTTCTAGTCAGTAGATTTCAAAACAGTGAGTAGGGGTTTGCTGTCTGGATCCCATGAATGATTTCTGGCAATTTTCCATATCCATCAAGTAATACACACAAATTAAGAAATGGTGTTCACATTAGGAGGAAAAACAGAATCTGGAATAATAATCCTATAAAAACATGCATAGTGGGGTAAAAAAATTTACGCACATTATAATTTCAGTATGCAAAGAAAGTATTACTGTTTTTTGTCTTTTTATTTTCTAAGATGGACCTAATTCTTCTGGCAAGCTTCTGTGACATCCTCTAGGGAGAGAGCAAAATCCCCAACCCATACTTTAAACTTGTCAATTTAAGGTAACAACCCCTCGTAATTTAAATAAGCAGTTGCTTTTGAATCATACATTTTCTTTTGGGTAAATGCAAACCATTTCCCATTACTTTTCTCTTGTTCCTGACCTAATGGTGGTAAGAGGAGGAACGGACCTCGGGATCAAATTTGTCTCTGCTGCAGAGCAGCATGTCCTTGGAATCATGGCTCTTAGAAGCCCCTTTGAGGTGTCGCAAGTCTTACCTGCCCCTTGAACAGCCTGCTGACATTATCACTGGAGACTGTTGCTTGAGCCATCTGCTTTACACTCTGCAGCCTCCTCCTTTTTACTATACTCTTCCACATTGCTGTGATGGCTCACTGGCATCCCCAGTAGGCCACATGGCCCTTGGGGTGCTAGGATCACTCCTCTGCCTCTTTCATCCATCCACTTCCATTACTCCTGAACAACCACTGGAAGTTGGACCAAGCCCAATGGATGCAGGACCTGAGCCCTTATACTTTCAGCCTTCTCCTCGAGTTATCTAACATGCCCCGGGGAAGGGTGCGTAAGACCCAGGACAAGGGTCTAATTCCTCTTTTCTCTGTTCAGGGTCACTATCCATCCCTCATATCCTTTTTTCCCCCCTCATTGGTTGGGGTATTCTATATAGCCTCTTTAGTGGAAGAGGTCAGCAGCAGAACATGGCTCAATAGTACAGCACTTCACACATGTGGGGTCCTAGGGTTCAGTCACCAGCATTTTTTTTTAAGAGAGAGGGACAGTGAGAGAGAGAGAGAATGAATCAATTTTATTTTAGTTTTTCATGTGGGCTTTGTTGCCCTGACACTTTGTTGTGTACATGGTGCTGGCTTTTGAACCCGTGTACTTACACGCGCCAAGCAAGTGCCATAACCAATGAACCACCGCTCCTCCAGCCCCTCAATCCCCAGGTTTGCAAAAACAACCAAAAAGGAGTAGTTCAGCTGCAAGACAACTGAGACGGGGGCTTATAAAATATTTGTTTATTCTTCCCAAATATTATTTCTGTGTCTTTTGAGGGAGAGCATGGTAAAACCTTAATATGCCATGATGTTCAAAAATTATGCCCATTGAAGAGCGAAAAATGAAATTTGTGACTTCCATATTTAAGGATACTCATTCTTTTTTTTTTTTTTTAAAGAAAGAGGGGACACAGAGAGAGAAGCAATCTTTATTTAGTTTTTTACGCCACTTTCATTCCTTGGACACTTAATTGTGTCCGTGGTGCTGGGGTTTGAACTCATGTACTCGGGCATGCCGGGCAAGCACTGTAACCACCAAGCTACTGCTCTAGCACCAAGGCTACTTATTCTTTAGGCCTTTCCTAAAAGCTGAATTTCAGAATGACTTTTGAAAAAATCTCTACTTGAAGCTCTAGATGGAATACACTTCAAAGAATATATTCCAATTCTTTTTTGAAGGACTTTATTCTCATTTTTTTCTTATTTTAAGAGAGAAAGTGAGAGAAGAGAATGAGAGGGAGGAGAGGGAATAAATTTTTTTTCATCTGGCCTTTGTTTCTCTGACACTTAGTTGCGTACGTGGTGCTGGGATATGAACCCAGGTCTTTGTGCATGCCAGGCAAGTGCTCCAACCTCTGAGGGCCCCCCACTTTTTTTTTTTGGTCTCTTTTCTCTCTTTTCTGTTCTCTCAACTTCAGGAAAAAGAATCATTTAATTCCCCTATTGACAAAAGACCACATTGCTTTAAACCTATGGGTAGTCAGGAAAACAAAATGGAAGCACCAAATTCCTTTAGGAATAGTGTTCTCTTTTATGTTTTTTTTTATTTTTGTAAAAATAGAATATATATAAAATATATATAAATTAAATATATATATATAAAACCTTAGTGAAGAATGTATTTTGGATGTATCATAATACATATAGAAACACAGTCTCGAATCTCAAGGATATTCTGCATTCTACTGCTCTGCACTAGTTAAAGGGTCCTGGAGACATCCAAGAAGACATGGGGTGTAGAACATTGAGTTTCTTTTTTCTTCCTTTAATGTGGTGCTGGGGATCAAACCCAGGGCTTCATGAATGTCAGGCAATCACTCCACCACTGACCTGCAGCCCCGGCCCAAGTATGTTGCGTTTCTGATAGGCTATGTGTGTAACTGATGTGGAAAATGCAGTTTTGCAAGCTTTGTTAGTGTTCTCATAACCAGAGAGATGTTTATACTTCATTTGTTATTTACATAAGTAGACTTATTTATTGAGATTTAGATAATTATATGGGGAGTTTTCAATGGATAGCCAATATTTTAGATACACAAAAATGTACAGAGAATAACTTTATAAACATCTATATGCCCAATAACAAATCTTAACATGTTGCCATATTTACTTGTGCTTACTTCAAAAGAAATAAAAATGACAAATACAGTTGAAAGAACCTCCCCAACTTATTTCCCTTCTCACTCACTGTAGAGTACCATTATCCAGATGTTAATGTATATTCCGTGATTTTGTGATTTTACTACATAGGTTTGTGTCTCTAAACACTTTTTGTTTAAATATTTATTTAAATGGTACCATGTTTTAGATATATTTTTATAACTTTGCTGATATAGAATTTATTTCTACTATCATATTTTGTTTTCTATTTACCATGCTTTTATTTACCCCCCTTTATATATTTATCTGCCTTCTATTAAGTTAGTGATTTATTCCCCCTGCCACTTCTACTGGCTTGGAAATTATGTTTAAAAATATTAGCCATTATTTACTATGAGATTAAAAAGGAGCTTCTTGCCAGACATGGTGGTGCGTGCCTGTAATCCCAATGGCTCAGGAGGCTGAGGCAGGAGGATGGCAAGTTCAAGGCCAGCCTCAGCAACTTAGCAAGGTCCTAAGCAATTTAGTGAGACTGTGTCTTAGTGGTTGAACGCCCCTGGGCTCAATCGCCAGTACAAAAAAAAAAAAAAAAAAAAAGAAAAAAGAAAAAAGAAAAGAAAAAGGAGTTTCTCTAGTGAACAAGTAGGGTTTCAAGTTTATTACATAAAGCTTTATGTGATATAGGAAAAAGTGCCAGTAGGGGAAGCTTGTTATTTTCCTAAAAGCATACACAGTTTTAAAATATATCTTTTCCCTACTGTAATTACACATAAGCTTAATTTTCTTTTAGTTTGTTTTATCCATTTTTCCTTGGATACCTTTTGTCTGGTAGAAAGTTTATGGTTATCAATTAAATTTTCTTCACAATGATAAAATGAACTTATTTTTTTCTCTTTTACACTTAGAGAAACAGTATCACTTTCTTTTTACTAATTCAGCATTTACCCTTACTTTTATTTGTTTGTTTGTTTTTGGTACTGGGGATTAAGCCGAGGGGCACTTTATCACTGAGCTATTTCCCTAGTCTTTTTTATTTTTTATTTGGTCATAGGACCTCACTAAGTTGCTGGGGTTCTCACTAAATTGCTGAGTCTGGCCTCAAATTTTCCATCCTCTTGCCTCAGCCTCCCCAATCTAATAAGCCACTGGAACTACATGCCCAGCCACCCTTAAATATATAATATGCCACTCAATCAGGGGGAAGATATTGTCAGCCTCTTTTGAACAATATATAATTGTAGAAAGTTGATCTCTCCCATTCTTCATGTCATTACTGTAATTTGGCTCACCATTTCAAAAACACTCTCAACTTAGGAATACTTATCAGAATTGATTTTTAATAGTCAAACTTAATGTATATTTACTAGTATTTTTACTCACTTTTCTGTTGTTTTTTGTGAGTAATTAAAACAAACCTTTTTTTCCCTGAGCTCAGTGTCCTTCATCTTGAGGTGTATATTTAAATAGTTTTAAGCAGCAATTTGTTACTATAAACTATTTTAGTATTTATGTGAAAATATCTTGATTTCACTAACACTTGGATGGTAGTTCGAGAGTGATCTGGAGATGTCTTTCAACTATCCTTCCTCATTTATATTTGTGGGTGAGAAATCTGCGGATAGCACATTATTATTCCTTTGTAGGAAATGTTTTTTATCCTATTGCTTTTAAGATTTTCCCTCTTTCCGTTGTGTTCTATTTCACTTTGTTTAGGTGTATACAATTCTTAATTTTTCCTGACTGGGGCTCGGAGCTTATCTGCTCAAGTATTGTTGTTTCCCACTCTGTGTATCTCATCACCATAAAACTCCTCTTGGAAATACATTGGGTCTTCTCATTTTAACCTTCAAAGCTCTTAACTTCTTTTTCATATTTTCCATGTCTTCAAAATTATATGCTATATTCTAGGTGGTTTTCTCAGCTCTGTCTTCTGCTTCATTATTTTCTCTTCATTTGTCTAAACTATCTATTGGGGTTTTAATTTTAATACCTTTTGAAAAATTGAAAAATTTTATCTTTAATTTTTATTTATTTTATTTTCCCTTTATTAAAAAGAGACGGTCAGTGAGAGAGAGGAAAAGAATCAATTTTATCTAGTCTCTCAATGTGGCCCTTGTTGCTCCGAGACTTTATTGTGTATGTGGTGCTGGGGTTTGAACCCACGTCTTCATGCCTGCTAGGCAGCGGCACAACTGCTGAGCCACTGCTCCAACCCCTATCTTTCACTTTTTAAATCCTTTAAAATTTGATCCTTTTTTTCAGACCTGCCTTTTGTACCATTTATTTTCTTGTTTCATGTTGGTTTCTAGTTTTTAATCTTTTAAATAATTTAAAACCTATTTTTTAGTCTCAGATTTTCCTATTATTTCTAGTTTGTAAGGGTACAGTTTTCCTGTCTGTTGGGTCCTCAGGATGGTTTTGCTTCTTCATGTCACACACACACACACACACACACACACACACATCCATCCATACATACATACATATAGTAAGCTCATGTTAAGTAAGGGATGCTCACTCTATGGAAATTCTTTGCACCCTGAACATGGTGAGGCCATCCCCAAAGAAAATAGCTTTTCATTTTCTTGTGGATTTGCATTCCTTCTTTGTTTCTGGTATCTAAGGATTCCTCTTTTTTTTTAAAGAGAGGGACAGTGTGTGTGTGTGTGTGTGTGTGTGTGTGTGAGAGAGAGAGAGAGAGAGAGAGAGAGAATCATTTTTATTCAGTTTTTCACGTGGCTTTCATTGCTCCAAGACTTCATTGTGTATGTGGTGCTGGGGTTTGAACCCGCGTACTCATGCATGCCAGGTAACCACTGTAACCATTGAGCCACTGATCCAGCCCCCTTCTTTCTTATACTGTAAGCAAGAATATCTATATTTTTGTTGCATCAGTTGAGACTGAATCATCCAGATTTAACCTAATGGGTTGCTGGAAGGACCATGTAGTAAAAAGGTGAATTTTACGCCTAATGAAACGAGACATAGGTAATTTAATATGAAGAGGAAAATTATGCATATGTGCAAAGTCTTAGAATTAGCAACTAAAATCTCAACATTTTAGTTATCCCTAGTGGTCTAGATATTGTTTCCTCTCTTTCCTTCTTTTCCTCCCTCCCTCCCTCCTTCTCTGTATTTATTTTGTGATGAGACTGTGAATACCGTGGCACTAGATAAAGCTAAGAGGTATTCTGTAAGAATTGGGTTAGAGGAGGGAAAGGGGAAATATTGGGGAATGATATTGACCAAATTATATTGCTATATTGTATCTTTATGAATAAGTAGTATCAAGTTGCACATTATGGTACAATTTTAATGTACCAATAAAAATCTGGGAAAAAAAGAAATGGGTTTAATTTTACTTTGCTGAACTTTAGGTTCTAAAAGGAAAAGTACTGAAAGTAAAATTTCAGATTGAAAACCTACTTTTGAAGCAATTTTATGTATTTAATATATAGAAATAAAGTTAGTGACATTCAATAGGAAGGACACAAACAGCTAGCAGAAAGTATATGGCCTAGAAGCTTGGAAGGCTATACCCTGCACTTCGCTCTGTTTGACCTTGGCAGTGACTGGAAGTCTTAAAGTCTCAGTTTTCTCTTCTCTACAAAGGGGGTAACACTCTTCACAGTTTACAGTGGTGTAATTCTAGACAGGATGGAGGAAGTGTTATTTGAAAGTGCCTCAGAAACTTGACACTGCTAAATGAAATAAATGAAGAGCTATAAGAACCAAGATACAAATTGACTATGAATACATAAAAATTTTGAACACCATGTCATAGAGACATGCAAATTGAAACTATAATGAGATACTACTATCACCAATTAGAATGGCTAAAAGATACAAACAAATTGACAATACCAAGTCCTAGCAAAGATGCAGAACTACTGAAAGTTTCACACATGACTAGTAGAAGTGCAGAAAGGTCCAGTCACTTTGAAAAAATAGTTTGGCAGTTTCTTATAAACATCCATTTAGCATTCCATGCATTAATTCCATTGCTAGGGAGTTGACTCAAGGGAAATTAAAACTTATGGTCTATTCAAAAGCCTCTGAATGAATGCTTATAGTGAGTTTATGTATAACCATAAAAACCTAGAAACAACATACATGTCTCTCAACTAATGAACTGATGAATAAATTGTGGTGTATCCATACAGTGGAATATTACTCAATAAAAAGGATCAAACTATTGATACACATTACTTTGGATGAATCTCAAAACAATCACACTGAATGGAAGAAGCCAGATGACAAAAGATTACACAACTACAGAGACAGAATAAATTTGTGGTTTCCAGGACCTGGAGGTGAAGGAATGGGTTGACCATATAGGGACCCATGGGAATTTGCTAGGGTGATGAAGTAGTTTTATTCTTAATTATGGTGGTTGTTACACACTCATATGCACTTGTAAAAATTCATAAAACTCATTAAACAATACACTATAAGTATACCATTTGAAAATTATGTCTCAATATATTTGACCACTCCTTAAAAGATTTTTCACAAAGCTAATCACAAATTATAATAGTAATACAAGTATAAGCTCCTTTTTTCTCCCATGAAAAAAATTATAACTGAGAAATCAATAATGCCAATAAAATTTTAAATATTAAAATGAAAAGTAGTTGTAATATAAAGTCTACCATGCCTTAAGTAATACTAGATATGTATAATAGATGAATACTTATATTGCTATCTTTTTCACTTTTTTATTTGATGAGCTAAATATCAAGGACATTTTTTTTTCTCAGAGAAATAGTACTGTTTTATTTTTCTTTCAAATAATGTTGATGCTGAATTTTCTCATATAAACCCAGCTTGCCACCTTCAGGCAACTGAAAGATTTACAGAGATCATAGCTAGAATTAGAATATTAATTTTGCATATTTCTCAATAACTCATAATTAATAATATCTCCATTGCTCTATTAGCACCACTGTGAAATTTATCAGGAACCTTTCCCTAGAAATGTTCTGGAATCTTCTCAACTTTTAAAGCTCAGTTCAAATGCCATTAACTCCAAGAAACCTTCCCTGATCATTTTAGCAACTTTTTCCTCCTCAAAATGTTACATCTCCTTAATTACACGTAATCTCATTGAAGATAATGACACTGTATGGATTACACATATTTTTATGCTCCTGTATGGCTATCAAAAAGGGTATATGTAAATTTACATTTGAAAATTTGCTGAATAAATACATTAATGAATAAATATGAAGCTAGAGTAAACCTGGAGTTTTCATTTGGAAGATGCTTTGTTTAGCAGTAGATTAATGAGAACTACACATATTTACCCAAGATTCTATGCATACAAGTGTTAATTTTCATGGATAATAATTAGAAGGATTTCTATTAATCTCTCAATTAAAATATCAAAGATGCAGAACAACTGGAAGTTGTTTGAATGATTGATTGATCTTCTTGGTGATTGGCCCCATGATACTCAAATCTTAATATTTGGACCTAGGAAACATAAGATTTAAAAAAGAAAAAGGTGTGATTTATAATGGACAGAAAGGTAGGAAATGTCCCCCGGTTCTATGATGTGGTCATGTAATTATTTTTTCCAAATCCCCAATTTGCTAAAATCTTACCAATTAATAGAATATGTTAACAATTGTATGCAATCCACTGGTACCTGGTCCATAGAGAATTTCCCAATTTTTCTTTCTAGTTCCATCTGGTTTACAGAGTGAGGTTATTTATGCTTGCACGTATGAGCTCATATTCCTCTCTCTTGAGGTCTACATCTATCCAAGACTGCTCAGTGACAAACTGGTTGTGGGGTTTTGGTTTTTATTTCTTTTTAAATTGGGGAGGAAGTCCTATACTTGAGGATGGCACATTTTCTGGTATCCCTTCCATTAGAATTTTCTAACAAAAGATTCTCTTTCCTGTCATTTTGAGACTCTTTTATTGCCTGTCAATTTTTCCTTTCTCATTATACCCTCCCCTCTCTGTGCCTTCTTCCAAGATTCAGATTTATCCATCATAGGAAGGAACCAGATTTTTAGCAAACACAGGAGGCTTGAATGGTCTTTTAGTTAGCAATATCTTTGGAAATTTATTTCTGCTTTGATGAGGGCTGAGGAGGAAGCAAGGCTCGTGGTTTATTAGTGAGATGGAAAAGTGAGAAGAAAATAGAGAAAAATCAGATTCACACACACATACATGCACATGCACACACATGTGCACGTGTGTATAGATTCATATATATATTTTTTTTCCAGTACTGGAGATTGAACCGAGATATGCTTTACCACTGAGCTACACCCCCAGCCCTTTTTGTTTTTTATTTTAAGATAGGGTCTTTCTAAGTTGCTGAGACTGGCCTTTTGAGCTTGAAATCCTCCTGCCTCAGGCTCCTAAGTTACTGGGATCACAGGCATGTGCCACTGTATCCAGCCAAATCAGATTCATATTTTTGGATACAAATTACCCACAAACATAAATTGTAATACCAATCTTGGGTAAACATTTGTTTTCTCGCCTTCAGTGTGGCTTCTCTTTTCACAATGAAAACTTGCAATTTCTTCATCAGTGCCCATATTTCAGTTCTCCTAAATGCATCTTTTAATTGTATAGCAATAATTTCACTGACCAAGTCTTTTCTTAATCACGTATATGCTGTAGCAGCGACATTTTCTTCCAAATATTCTTTTCTCTCCTTTTCATTTGCTTTCATTGATTATAATCAGACATCTCCAAACATATTAAATACAGTTTGTTCTCTAATTCTTTTTTTATCCACTTACAGTCTAGCATCTGTCTGCTTCTCTTTATCAAAACAACTCTTGTTTTGGACAAATTAATGAGTTAAAAGATCCATATACTTTGCCTTGCACATGGAGCATATCTGCAATACCAGTGACTCTGGAGGGTAAGGCAGGAGGATTGCACGTTCAAGGACAGTTTCAGCAAGGCTCTAAGCAACTTAATGAGACCCTGTCTCAAAATAAAAATAAAAATAAATAAAAATGGATGGGGATGTAGCTTAGTGATAAGGTGGCCCAGTTATCAAAAAATAATAAATAAATCCCATATATTTTGATGCCATAGCACACTCTTTCTTGTAAGCAATAAGGTTTTGTTATTTTCAGGTTTCTACATACCACCAACTGTCTAGCCTTTTTAATTTTTTGGTTGTTATTGTGTTAATGATATCTTTGATAATTTTCTTTTTTGCTCCACATAGTACTTTTAACCACCACTACAGTGGTCCTATGTTTTCCTGTCTTTTATGAAGGCGACTTAACTATTCTATTCCATTTTTGTAAATCTTTAATATTGAGTTTCCTTCCTATCTCTTTTGGATGCTCAGAAATAGGTTACTTGGATTGAAGAACATTTTGAACGACTTGTCATGAAGCAATAGCAGCAGGGTGCAATTCATACCCTCACACATCTTTAAATATCACTTCTTTCAGATTTTTCTTCTGATCCAAAGATAACATGGAAGAGATTTAACATTGTTGGGGATTCTGACTTTTCTTCCAAATTCAACCCATATATTTTCTATTTTTATTCTTTACTTGGGTCTTGATTTGCTACTGTAATTTGTAAACTCATTGGGTAGGAAATAATTGTTAATCTTTCAATTTGGATTGCCCTAAGCACATGGTTATTAATGGCAACATGTTTTGAATGTCCTTTTGTTGTAAAAAGAACAATGTTAAACTAAATAACTCCAAAAAAAATAAATAAACTAAATAACTCCATTTGAGTTTTTCACTTTTATTTCCTTTCCTTCTTGGCTTGCAGGTTTCATATTGGATACTCTCATTAGGTTGTTCTCACCCAAGAATGAAGTTAGTTTTACAATAATTACAAACATTTGAAGAAAATACATTATTTAGGTACCAAGATTTAGATAATTCCACCTCCCATTACATACAATGTTTGTGTGACTTTGAATCCAGGCCCCTTTAGCTCTTTGTTTTGTCATGATAGGCAACTTTCTAAGGCTTTTTTCTTACCTGTGAAAATTAGAGATTATAACAATTTACATCTTTGAGTTTTTGTGAAGAATAAAGGAAATAATTTACATTGAACATTTGACTACTAATTGCTTAGTAAACAGTAACCAACATTAATCTGAAATGATTCTGCACATTTTTAAAAAAAGTTTATTTGGTACTGGGGATTTAACCCAGGATCTCTTTACCTCTGAGCTATATCCCCAGCCCTCTTTAATTTGAAATGGGGTCACACTAAGTTGCTTTGGGCCTCCCTAATATGCTGAGGCTGGCCTCAAACTTGAAATCCTTCTGCCTCAGGTTCCCAAGTCACTGGGATTACAGGTGTGCCCACCATGCCCAGCGATTCTGCACATTTTCTTAAGAAAGCGACTCTATTATATCACTGATATAAATGGCTTTATGCTGAAATATCTACTTAAGTCACCAGGACCTTTTTTTGTCTAGACTGCAAGTGTATTTTTGCTTTTTTGTTTTTTCTGATTTGCAATATTTTGAAATTCTAACAAAATCCAGAAGGTTGGGAAGATGCCCTTAGTGGAAGAGAGTTTGGAACTTAAGATGTTCTACTTCTACCAGATCTGTTCCTATAGTACCCAAGTTGTTAGAAATTTGTAACTAATTTTGTACCATTCATATCTGTAACAACTTAGTAATTGTTTATTAGTCCTATTTTAGAGGAGTTGGTATAAAAAACATTAAATCAGAGCAAAATCCTAGATTCCAATTTAACCTTATAGTACAGCTTTTGAAGCCTGATCAGAGAGGAGTTGATGGTAAAATGAAAGCTTTGAGTCACAGTCACTGCCACATCCTTGGTGCCCCCCACCTTCTTCGTTTTTTTGTACTGGGGATTGAACCCAGGGCCACTCTGCCACTGAGTACATCCCTGCCATCATCATCATCATAGACAGGGTCTCACTAAATTGCCCAGACTGGCCTCAAACTTGTGATCCTCTTGCCTCATTCTCCCCAGTCTCTGGGTTTACGGGTATGCAGTGCTCCTGGTTGGGTTGCCTGCTTTGGTAATAAGTTTTGGTTAAAACAGCAGGAATATAAAAATATGAGAAAATGCTCTACATCATTAGTTATAAGGGAAATGCAAATCAAAACTTCCATGAGATACCACCTCACTCCTGTTAGAGTGGTAAAAATACAAACAACGACAGATGCTGGAGGGGCTGTGGGAAAAGAGGAACACTGTTACACTGCTGGTGGGACTGCAAACTGGTTCAGCCACTATGGAAAGCTGTATGGAGAATCCTCAAAAAATTAAGGATGGAACCACCTTACGACCCAGCTATCCCACTCCTGGGAATTTTCCCAAAAGACTTAGAATCAGTGTATTATAGCGATGTGCCTTCATCAATGTTTATAGCAGCTCAATTTACTATAGCTAGATTATGGAACCAACTCAGATGCCCCTCACTTGACAAGTGGATGCAAAAGCTTTGGTACATATGTACTATGGAATACTACTCA
>PVKS010016601.1:27276-43706 GCA_004027875.1 Aplodontia rufa
TATGGAATACTACTCGGCCATTAGAGAGGACGATATTATGGCTTTTGAAATCAAATGGATGGAGATGGATAGAATCATGCTTAGTGAAGTCTCCCAAGCTCAGAGACTCAAGGGCTGAATGGTTTCTCTCATCTGTTGATGCTAGCATATATGGGGAAGCAGTAGGGCTGACGGCTAACCTAACAAAACTTCAAATTGAATGACTTTCAGAGTAATAGGGGGATGGCTCTCTAGGATACTTGGAGGTGCAGGGAGGGGGAGGGGGAGGGTATATGAAGAACTCATAGGAGTCTGGAGATTGGGAAGATGGGGGAACCATCCCAGAAATTGATGTCATTCCTCCACGAGCTACCCATTTAACGCATGAGTTCTTCTGGGGGAAACTGCAACAGGTAAAACCCAAGGTGGTTATCCATGTTTTGGCATTTCCCCCGGATAACAAAGTTTATATCCATTGATTGCTAATGTTTTGATAATGTTTCCCCCTCAACTGTATCTCTGTATACTTCTAATTAAAAAAAAAAAACAAAAACAGCAGGAATGATTGGAAACTCTAAGAGACAATCTTCTTCATATAGTGTTGTTTTCATTATAGTTGACATTAGTCACAAAATTAGCAGGTTCTGTTCAGCTATTGTGGTTTCCAATGAATGTACATTTATTAAGTCAGATTAGGGGCTGGAGGGGTGCCTCAACGGTTGGAGCTCTTGCCTGGCAAGCGCAAGGACCCGGGTTCAAACCCCAGCACCACATACACAACTGCCTGTTGGAGAAACGATGGCCAAATGACAAAATAAATAAAATTGATTCCTTTTCTTTAAAAAAAAGTCAGATTAACTCCTAATAAGATCAATTATTCATTCATCTATCGAATTAAACAATACTGATCGCTCAGGATGAGTCTTCCTGCGGGCTGCTGGGTGCACAACGGTGTTCTAAAGTTCTGGCTCTCGTGGGGCTTTACCCTGTAGTTGCAGGAAAGGGAATACAAGCAAATAAGTTACCTGCAGAGTTCTATGAAGGAAATGAAACAGCACGGGGAGCCTAAGTTTCGGCTGGGCAACTCAGTAACCTGCATCTTGAACGGATCACATCAAGGGGAAACCAGGAAGCGGCCTTCAGCGCCTCAGGGATGCTTCGTCGGTCCAGGCAGCAGGTGCCTGGCAGCCCGCGGGAACCCCTGGGGGTGTGGCCTCGGCTGGCGCCCCGCGGCCGGTCCCGGAGCGTTCGGGCAGCCGCGCGCCACGTCATCGAGCTGCTCCCCCTCCCCTCACCCCGAGTCGCACGCGCGGAAGTAAACACCTGCGCGTCATCAGGGCGCGTCCGCGTCTTTCCCCTCCCATCTCCCCAGATCCGCGGACGTGCTCACCGCCGCTCCGGGCCAGGTCTATGTCCCGGTTTCCCGCCGTCGCGGGCAGGGCGCCAAGGCGGCAGGAGGACGGTGAGCGGTCGAGAGAGCTCCAGGAAGAGCGGCCCTCTGCTGTTTCCATCGCTGATAGAGGTGCGGTCCGCGGGACGCTACGGAAGCCAGCGGGAGTTTTCGGCACGGGGATTTGGGGGGACAAAAGTATGCCTTTGGCAGGTAGAGAAGAGTAGAGGAGGAAGCTACTGCAGGTAGCTGCTCCTGCAGACCTGAGGCGAACTTTGCGTCCAGTGAGCACTTGGGCTTAGAGGGGGGCGGTCCCATACCCAAGTTGAGTGAAAACCTTGCTTGGGACAAAAAAGTGATCCCCAAAGCCAAAACGCGTTCTTCTGTTAAAGAGGCTCTTGAAGCCTTTGTTCTCTACCCATTCATCCTCCCCCACCCCCTTCGTCGGGCCGCCAGCCTGCCTTTGGGTACGGTATGAAGGGAGCCAGTTTCCAGGAGCCAGTTTCCATGGTTACCCACCACTTGGCCTTCTGGGATATCAGTCACTCTGTGAACGGGGACCTAACTTGAACCATGAATCAGAAGCAAACACAGGTGGCTTCTAATTCAGCAGAGAGTTTTCCGCTGTGTTCCAGTTTTTGGACTATTGTTTAATAAAATTGGATTTTGTGCTTCTGTGTAGGTATGCATGCACCTACATTGCTTTGTGCCAGACTTACTTTTTCAAGTACTTTGAGGTATGCCTTAACAAATGCTGAAGTTGTTAGATTTTACGAAAAAGTTATTCTAGGCTTTTAAACCTTTACTTATGAATTTTACATTGGTGATTTAACTGGGAAGTGTTGGATTGATCCTTTCCACTTCTAGAATTCTATTGCCTTTCTCTTTTCAGTTCTCAGACATCAGATATCTTTGATATCTTGAAATTGCTCCATTGTTTTTCTGTTGTTACAGAAGAGAAAGGATGCACATCCCAAGAGGGAGGAACTACTCCAACTTTTCCTATTCAGAAACAAAGAAAAAAGCTTATTCAAGCTGTGAGGGACAATTCATTCCTTATTGTTACTGGAAATACAGGAAGTGGTAAAACAACTCAGCTCCCAAAATATCTATATGAAGCAGGTAATTTTATTCTAGGATAATATTGGAAATATTTTAAAAATTGCCTCTTTCTCCTTTTAGGCAAATAGGAATTCTGTCCTATAAATGCCCATTAATTATTTTACAGTCCCACTTCTCTTGGCACACCCTCCCTATGTCTGCTTCTTTATCATCTTTTTTCAGAATCAGTAACTAGTTGGGATTTTTCCATTATTAATTACCATAATAATCAGTAGAATTAAAGGTAGATGTTAATTTTCTTTTATAGAATAAGGTTGTTAACCATTGGGGATTGAACTGATTTTGAGGGGAAAGAAATACGTTGATAACTGTTGCTGACATTAGTATCTCTTGGTTCTTTATTCAGAGCATAATCAGGTAAATAATCATCCCCGACTCAGCCATCACCAAGCCAATTAACAAATTACCCATCAAATGTCTTTCCCTTCAGTATGAAAAAAACTTTCTATGTTATGTTGGTAAAGAACTAAATTATATTAACTATGATTCACATAAAGCATTAAATTTTTTTTTTTAAAGTCCTGGGGATTAAACCAGTGGCACTCTACAATCAAGCCACACACACCCCCCCCAGCCTTTTTATTTTTTGAGACAAGGTCTTGCTAAGTTGCTGAAGGTCACTGTGTTTCTGAGACTAGCGTCAAACTCAATCCTCCTGCCTCAGCCTCCTGAGTTGCTGGGATTACAGGTGCACCACCACACTCAGCAAAATATTAAAAATTTGTGTTAACTTACTTTAAAGCGTCAAAACTAACATGCTGTCTATTAAGATGCACACCACTATTTTATGCTAAGAAGAAAAAACCCATCAATTATATGATTCATTTCCAGAGGGGTTTTTTTTTAAGAGGGAGAGAGAGAAAGAAAGGATCAACTTCATTTATTTTTTTCATCTAGGTTTTGTTTTTCTGACACTTGGTTTTATATTTGGTGCTGGGATTTGAATCCGGGTCTTCATGTATGTGAGGCAAGCACTGTCACTGCTTCAGCTACCACTCCAGGTCCTGATTTCCAGAGATTTTAAATGGCATAAAGTGCCTGTAAGAATCTTTAAATCCAGAGCTGGAGTGGTGGCTCGGCAGTTATGGTGCTTGCCTGGTATGCTCAAGGATGTGGGTCCGAACCCCAGTACCATGTATACGGTGAAGTGTTGGAGCAACAAAAGCCACATGAAAAACTAAATAAAGTTAATTCTCTCTCTCTCTCTCTTTCTCTCACTGTTCTTCTCTCTTTAAAAAAAAAAAAAAAAGAATCTTTAAATCCAGTAGCATATTTAAACCCAGTTTCACTCCTGTGGAAAAGGTAGATTTATTTTAGGAAATGTTTGGAATTTTATGGATTCTTAGGTTTAAAAATTCTTGGCTTTTTAGAGCAAGTCTTTAGGTAGAAATTGGAAAAAAACAAAAGCCCCTCAAACCTAGTTTGTAGTCAGGGGACTGGAGCGGTACACGCGAGTACACGAGTTCAAACCCCAGAACTGTGTATACAATGAAGTCTTGGAGCAACGGAGGCCACATGAAAAACTAAATAAAAATTGTTTCTCTCTTTCTCTTTCACTATCCCTCTCTCTTTAAAAAAAAAATTATATATATGTATATGTAGTCATAATGGTTATGAACATACATTCTTATTTTTAATGAGTACCTAAATTTCTATGATGTGAGTATATTACAAGTGTGTTTATTTGTAAAATTTTCTTGGAAACATTTAAGTGGTTTGTATTTATTGACTTAGCTCTAGCAGGTAGAAGCAATTACTAACATTGTGTTTTTCACCTCTGGCTTTGATAGGGTTTTCACAGCATGGTATGATTGGTGTGACTCAGCCACGAAAAGTAGCTGCCATATCAGTTGCTCAGAGAGTTGCTGAAGAAATGAAATGTACTTTGGGATCCAAAGTAGGATACCAAGTTCGTTTTGATGATTGCAGCTCTAAGGTATAAAAGTTTTGTTGCTATTTGTTTAAATACTATAAACTTACAATAAGAATGGTAAAGTTCTGAAATATATTTAACCTCAAAATTCCATAAAAAAACAAAACCTCAGATTAGAATTAATTTTTGGTTGTTTCTTGTTAATGGTTTACCTATGAAGTGTGATATTCAACCCATTTTCTCCCTCAATTAGTTTTCAAGTGGCAGGCTTATTCTCTTAGGATTCTCTTATTTTATATTTTTTTTCCTTTTTTTGTTGCCATAAGGTTCCTTGACATGTTGGTTATATTTGTGTTTTTTAAAATTTTATTGTAGCAAAGTGTATATAACAAAATTTGTCATTTCAGCCATTTTTGGGTGTACAATTCAGTGGCATTTATTGTGTAACCATCACCACTATTTTCAGAACTTTTTATCATCCATAATAGGAATTCTATTTCTATTAAACCAACAAGCTCCCCATCCTCACCCCACCCAGTACCGGTAATCTCTAGTCTACTCTACATTTGCCTCGTCTTATCATATAAATGGAATCATACAGTATTTTAAACTTTGTGTTTTGCTTATTCCACTTGTCGTGTTTTCAAAGTTTATCCAGTGTTGTGCATATGTGTACGTTTTTAATTTTTTTTGGTTGTAAGTGGACACAATATCTTTCTTTTTTATTGTATTTTTATTCTTGAGAGAGAGGGACAGTGAGAGAGAGAGAGAGAATCAATTTTTTAAATTTAGTTTTTCATGTGGTCTTCATTGCTCAGACACTTTGTTGTGTGTATGGTGCTGGATTATGAACCCATGTCCTTGTGCAAGTCAGGCAAGTGCTGTAACTGCTGAGCCACTGCTCTAGCCCCTGTTTTATTTATTTTAAAGGGAGAGGGTGAGAGTGAGAGAGAGAAAGAATCAGTTTTTATTTATTTTTTCATCTGACCTTCCTTTCTCCGACATTAAGTTGTGTACATGGTGCTGGGGTTTGAACCCGGTCCTTGCCCATGGCAGGCAAGTGCTTCAACCACTGAGCCACCACTCCAGCCCCCACTCCGCTTCCCTTATTTATTTATTTATTTTTATTTTTATATTTTTAAAGAGAGAGAGGGAGAGAATCAATTTTATTTAGTTTTTCATGTGGCTTTCGTTGCTCCAAAACTTCTTTGGGTACATGGTGCTAGGGGTTTGAACCTGCGTCCTTGAGCATGCCAGGCAAGCGCATAACTGCTGAGTCACCGCTCCAGCCCCTCCCTTATTTATTTTTGTGCTGTGCTGAGGATCGAACACAGTGCCTCACGCTGCTAAGCAATTGCTCTACCATTGAGCCATGGCCCCAGACTATGTGTGTGTATTTTTGAAGTCAGTGGAAACTGAGAAGTTAATTAATAAGGTCAGTAAGTTGGTTTTTTTTTTTAAGGTGCTGGGGATTGAACCCCATACCTCAAGCATGCTAGACAAGGCAAGGGCTGTACTACTGAGCTATAACCCCAGCTGTCTGCTAGTATTTATTAAGCATCTTCTATATGCATATCTGCAGTAGTTCAAAGTTGTTTTCTTTTTCATAAACAGGTACTATATACATTTCCCCAGGATTTCTCAGTCATATGCCAGATGGAAAACAATCTCTGATTTATATGTGGTTTCTGGTAGGAATAGCTATCAAATGTGGCACAGAATAACTTTCCCCAAAATACTATCTTTGCCTTCCTAGTGATCACACCTGGGGATTTTTCCTTCTTTTTCCCTTTCCCTTGTTTTATGGATGTTACTGCTGTTATTGCTAGCCTTTGGACTGTATTAACTTGTTTTTAATGGTAGTCAAGTGACACATTTTTTTTTTTTTAATGGAAGAACAGGGAAGAGGAGAGAGTAGTGGGAAGTATGTACTTACCATTTCCTGTGCTTACCCCCCTGAATCTAAAATAGAGGTTAAGGGAGGAGATGAATCCAATTTCGTTCTTGTTTTCCGCACCTTGCTCACCTGAAGCCAATGCATTGTCTTGTCATTTTTCATTGACTTCTTTGTATCCCCTTATTGGTGACTATTTTTGCTTTATCCCAGAACACCCACCTTAGTTCCTTATCTGTAAAGATCACACAGTTTCTTAGTATACTGCTCTTGTTAGACTATTTTATGTACATTTTTATTTAGTCAGATTGGTTTGGTCACTTAATGTCTGTGCAATTTGGGTAAAAATTCAGTTGAAGAAGTAATGGTGAATATTTGAGATGCTATAAGTTGATGTATTGTGCTATTTGAACATTAGGAAACAGCAATCAAATACATGACTGATGGATGTTTACTGAAACATATTTTGGGAGATCCAAATCTTACCAAATTTAGTGTCATTATTTTGGATGAAGCCCATGAAAGAACTCTAACTACAGTGAGTATTTTAATGTGTTTTCTATTTTTTTAATTGGCAAGTAATTTATTTGTTTGAGGTTGCTCTTTACTGTATAGAGAATTGCCTCCTCTTACATTTTAGTGTATTATAACAGGAATTCCTTAATTTAAATATTAAATTTAAAATAGGTTGGATGGCAGGTGTACTTGTGACTTACTAAACTTTTTCTTTTTAGGATATCTTATTTGGTTTATTGAAGAAGCTATTTCAGGAGAAGTCTCCTAACAGAAAGGAACATTTAAAGGTGGTGGTAATGTCAGCGACCATGGAATTAGCCAAGCTGTCTGCATTCTTTGGAAATTGTCCAATATTTGATATACCTGGAAGACTTTATCCAGTCAGAGAGAAATTCTGCAATTTGATTGGTCCACGAGACAGAGAAAATACTGCATATATTCAAGCGGTATTACTTGGCCTCCTTTTTGTGTCTTTTTTATGTCCTGATTCTAGTTAATTGTATAGTATGATAATTCATTTGTTCTTTCCTATTTTAATGTCAGCCCTTGTGGGTCCTAGGACTTTTGAGAACCAAATTTAATTTTTCTGTGGAGGAAGGGGAGGTGGTAGTAGAGGAACGACTGTATTTCCATGAGCATATTAACAGTTCTGTTTTTGCTTTAGATTGTGAAAGTAACCATGGATATCCATTTGAATGAAATGGCTGGAGACATTTTAGTTTTTCTGACTGGTAAGCATTCAATAAAGGTTTAAAAATATGTCTACTTTTTTTTTTATTGGTTCCCAAGTTTTTATTCAAGAACTCATACAAAATATTCCAGAAAAAAAAAAGAGTTTTCTCATCTTCCTCCTTCTCTTCATCCAGAAGTAACACAATTCATAACTCTTTTTGCTTTTAGCAAGTATGTACAACCAGTCACATAGATTATTATTCTTCAATATTTTTTGTCGAGATATTTCCAATACCTTTTGGAAAAAGGCACCTCAGATGTTACAGTGATCTTGCTCTTTTCAATGGTTACAACCCCTCCACCAAGATTCCCAACTTTTCCGTTCACTTTGATTCTCTCTTGGAGAAACTGCTCAAAATTAGCAGCATCCATGAGTCCATCTTCTACAGATGGGTGCAGTTGAGGGTGAACTTCAGAACCTGCTTCCTTTTTTTTTGACCCCCTTTGCCATAAGCTTTTTCACAGGCGCCATGGTGGCAGCCTTATTTATTTTTTGTTTTTTGAGACAGGGCCTCTCTATATTGCCCAGGCTGGCCTTGAAGTCCTGGGCTCAAGTGATCCTCCTGCTTCAGCCTCCTGAGTGACTGGAACTATAGGCACGTGCTACTGTGCCTGCCTAATGTCTGCTACTTGTAAGCAAGGAATGTGGCACCAGAGTAGAGCTACCTCTATTGGGATATCTGGGCTCTCCTTAACTGCGTTCTTTCTATGATTATTTGAGTAGTTTTAGATAAAAGATATTTAAAATGTCAGGTTCATTAGTAAATACATGTGAAGCGTATTGACCCTTTAGTTAGAAATTAAGTGACAAAGTAGCTATTTTACATATAGCTATAATGTGATTGAATAGTTCTGGTTAAATCTATGATTTCAAAAGATATCTCACCACCTCCTTTTTACTTTGAGGAAAGGGATGGTACTGTGTGATAGCAGTATTTAAGGTGTAGAATCTGTATATTATAGACTAGTCCAGGGCATTTTTTGGAGGTCAAAAATAGAACAGTTAAATCTCAGATTACTGTAACTTTTCAGGTAACAACATCTTCCTAGCAGGAGTGAGTCATATCGTTGCTTATCTCCTACACTGCCTTGTACTAATGTCAGAAATGAGACATTTTAACAGTCTTTTTTGCCTTTTGGATGTGTTTTGAAATATGCCTGAATTCAGGATCTCCTGAACTAGCTTCGCCTGTGTAACAGTTTAGTGTCTTCCTCAGATTCTGTTAACAAAATGAGAGGATTGAAGATGATAACATTTTTATTTCTTTAGAGATTTAAATCCTTTGAAATGTATCTCCTTTGGATTAAATGAGAGATGAAAAAAATCTGAATAGGTGAAACTAATTTTAATCTAGACTTTTTTATCCTTAAATTAATTTTGTTGTTTAATTGTTGAAATTATTCTTCCTTCCCATTTCAGGACAATTTGAAATTGAAAAAAGTTGTGAGTTACTTTTTCAAATGGCAGAGTCTGTCGATTATGATTATGATGTTCAAGATACCACCCTAGATGGCTTGTTGATATTGCCATGCTATGGATCTATGACAACAGGTAACTCTTCATTAGGACAGAAAATATGAGTGGTATTTTAAAAACTTTTAATTCAGTTATATATAGAAAAATGTTCAGATCTTAAATTTTTTTGTAATTTTTTTTTTAAAGGGACAGTGAGAGAGAGAAAAAGAGAATCAATTTTATTTAGTTTTTCATGTGGCTTTTATTGCTCCAGCACTTCATTGTGGATGTGGTGCTGGGGTTCAAACCCTTGTCCTTGCGCATGCCAGGCAAGCGCATAACTGCTGAGGCACCACTCCAGCCCCAGATCTTAAATGTTTAGGTCAATTAATTTTACAAACTGACCTTGCTTTTGTAACTTAAGACCCAGAACATTAAGAAAATCATTGTCCCTTGAACAAAGTGATTTTTACTTTAAGTTTTTTCATATTACCATTGTCTTTTTGGAACTGGAGATAGAAATCAGGGGTGGTTTTTATTTTTTATTTTGAGAGAGGGCTTATGCGTATAATCCCAGTAACTCAGGAGGCTGAGGCATGAAGATTCCCAGTTCGAACTAGCCTTAGCAACTTACTGATGCCACCATGCCCAGCTCCCATTAACTTTTTTATGAGCCTTGGATATCTCCCTTAGTGTTGTTTTTGGTTTTTTTATTTTTATTTTTTTATTTTAAGAAAGAGAGGACAGAGAGAGAGAGAGAGAGAAGCAACTTCTATTTAGTTCTCATGTGACTTTCATTCCTCAGACGCTCCATTGTGTATGTAGTGCTGGGATCCAAACCCATGTACTTGCGCATGCCAGGCAAGCGCTACAACTCCCGAGGCACCGCTCCAGCCCCTCCTTTACTGTTTTTAAGAATGGGCTGTGTCCTTTCACAGCAGGAAAAAAATATTAGTGGGGATTTTGAAATGAATACTGTAATTGCTTGATAGTAGTACCATAAGTCAAACTTAATTTGCCACTATGCCAGAATTTCTACAAATTGTTTCTATCCAAATGTATCTAAGGCTAAACTCAATTAATTTTCTTTTAAGTAACCACCCATATATTAGTCTATTCTTCAAGAATGATCCTTTCTTTTTCTTTGATAAATTCGAAGAGAAAATGTAAACTTGATATTTGGTCTTAAAAATTATTATTGAATGAGAATTAGACTTTGTTTTGTAAAACTTTTATTGTGGAATTTGCATTGTAAAACTAAAGGCTACTTAATCTTAGCCTATTGGACTTTGATTGTGATTAACAGATGTTTTAATATTTTTTATATATTATTATTTTTGTCAAGGTTTTTGTTTGGTTGAATAGGTAATTCTTTATATTACAGTTTTGGACAGTATGTCAAGTTAAGAACCATAGACCCAGTACAATTTTGAAAATCTCTTTTGTGATATTAGGTTCTTCCTGTCAACTTTGAAGCACAGATCTCTATTTTATATTTTTTTACATCTTCAGGGATCTTTATTACATATTTAAGGTTCTTATGGTTTTCTGGAGATTTCCTCCACTGACTGTCATGATTGACTTTGTTACTGATTCAAAGACCATGATGGTTGTTTTGTTATTAACTCTATATATAATTTCTACGTAAGGTAAATAATTTCATTCTTTTTACTGCCATATTGAAAAATATTGTTTCTGTTATTGCCTCTTTTTTTAACCTCCTGGTATCTGATTTTTACACTATTAAATGTTGCTAATGACCTCCTATTTCTCCAGTTTTGTGGCTTTTTTTTGTTTGTATTTTGATTTTGTGTTACGAATGACAGTATCCTTCTTGAAGTGTTGTCCCCTAGAATAACATTTAATATCTGGTTCTCCTGACTATTCTTTATTTGAGACTGTGGCTAGCTCCCACCCCTGTTCTAGCTTTGTTCCTGCCAGAATGTGGCTGTTTCTTAAGATTTTATTTTAGCTTCCTGTTTTCTTAGCATTCTATTTTGGAGAGGTTGACTTATAGGACTCACCTGGGTCCTTGTGCATGCCAGCCTAGTGCTCCAACCACTGAGCCACTGCTCCAGCCCCATCACCTGTCACTTCTATGGATGACAACAGGGAGCTGTCTCTGAATTTGTCTCATTCCTGCTCTCTAAACCTCGTGGGTCTCCTAAGTGGGCTTTCTGGTGTGTGCATCTTACCATCTCAGATCATTAAGCTTAAGCAAGTGGCATCTCCTGCGGGTGTTCTTTTACCTTTGTTTTGTCTAGATTGCTTCCTTTTTTTTCCACTTGTTGCCAGATAGTTGGAATCTTCAGTTTGCTTTCCTGAATTGCTTACATGGCCCATTAACTAATTTTCCCTGGTTTAATTTACTACCTTATCTGTAGCAGTGAATGTAATCTTCCCTAAAGTATAACTCTGACTTTGTCGATCCTCTGTTGGGTACTTTTAGCCATTTCCTACTGCCAACTGAATTAAAATTCCAGCTTAATACCTGGCATTCATTATTCTTCCAGCATGACTACATCCTGCTTTCAGTCTTATTTCCCAGTGTGTATAATTTTCTGTGTTGGTGTATATCTATAAATGGTAAAAATATGTAACTGGGTGTGAGTAGAGCTGTTATTGAAAGATTCTGTTTATCTTAGTTTCCCTTCTGATTCCAAGTGCACCACCAAGGGTGAGCTACTCATGATCCATTATGAGCATAATGATAATTATTTTAGTAGTTTATAACAGTGCAAAGAGGCATTCAGATGGCCCTGATGAGGTACTGAGCAACGGGTAAGATGATGTTGGATAAAGTAAGGGGAAAATGGTAGGTATTTGGGATTTTAGGCTTTTTTAGTCTGGTTAATGCAACACAGCACTTATATTCTTTATTGTTGCTACTTTGGGTAATGGAGAGAGAGAGACTTTTATAACATCATTTTCATATCTTATATGCTTATGGGACAGAAAACTTGCACTTGAGGAAGAAGGATTTCTTGCCTATTGCCCGTAGTAAAAGGGATCCAACAATGACCATAGTTGAATAGGTAAAAATTATAAGGCAGATACTTTTAATTATTGGCACTGGGGATTGAACCTGCAACATGTAACCACCAAGCCACTTTCCTAATCTGTGTTACTTTTTTATTTTGAGACAGTGTCTCACTAAGTTGCTCAGAACCTTGCTTAGTTGCTAATGCTGGCCTCAAACTTGCGATCTTCTTAGGAGTCTGCCACTGTGCTCAGTTATGGATACTTTATATTTACTTACTTTTCCCTCTAAGTTAGCGATGATAGTGTTTGCCTTTTTTTCTTTTTTTTGGAGAGAGAGGAACAAATTTTTAGTCACATTCAACATCCCCAAGTTGAAACAGGATGATTTTAAAATACTAAACAGCCTATTAACACATACTGAAATCCTTATAGCAATTAAAATCCTTCCAAAGAAGAAAAACCCAGGACCACATAGATTCCCTGCTGGGTTTTACCACACCTATGAGGAGGAGCTAACACCTCTCCTTAGTAAGCCATTTCCAGAAATTGAAAAGGAAGGAACTCTCCCATAAACTTTTTATGAGGCCACTATAACTCTGATACCAAAGCCCAACAAAGGCACATCAAAAAAAGAAAATTACAAACCATTACCCCTGATGAACATTAATGCAAAAATCCTTAATAAAGTTCTAGCAAACTGCATTCAAAAACACATCAAGAAGATAATTCATCAGGATGAAGTGGGCTTCATTCCACGGATACAAGGCTGGTTCATCTTATGTAAATCAATAAATGTGATTCATCACTTAAGCAGAAATTAAAGACAAAAACCATATGATCATCTCAATTGATGCAGAAAAGGCCTATGATAAAATCCAGCACCCATTTATGCTCAAAACTCTAGAGAAGATAGGGATCAGAGGAACTTAACTTTATAACAGCTATATATGCCATAGCTTCAGCTAGTGTGATATGATATGGAGAAAAACTGAAAGCATATCCACTAAACTTGGGAACAAGACAAGGCTGCCCAGTCTTGCCACTTTTATTCAATATAGTCCTTGAAATAGTAGCTGGAGGCATCAGGCAAGAGAAGGAAATCAAAGAGATAAGAATACGAAGAGAGGAAATTAAACTATCCCTTTTTGCTGATGAAATGATCTTACATGTGGAAGATCCAAAAAACTCTTACCAGAAAACTGCTCGAGCTTATAAACAGATGTAGCAAAATAGCAGGCTGCAAGATCAATACCTATAAATCAATAGCTTTCCTATATGCCAACAATAATAGGGCAGAAGAAGAAATCAGGAAATCCCTTTCACAATATCCTCAAAAAGAATAAAATACTTGGGAATTAATCTAACAAGGGAAGTAAAAAAACCTGTACAACAAAAATTATTGATCATTGAAGACAAATTGAAGAAGACCTGAGAAGATGGAAAGACGTTCCATTGTCTTGGTTAGGCAGAATTAATATAATTAAAATGACCATTCTGTCAAAAGTGCTATACAGATTCAATGCAGTCCCCATCAAGATTCCATTCTTTACACATGTAGAAAAAGCAATTCTCAAATTCATTTGGAACAACAAGAAACCCAGAATAGCCAAAATATTACTAACCAAGAAAGAAGAAACAGGTCGATTCACAATACCAGATCTAAAACTATACTATAGCGCTGTAGTGACAAAAACAGCATGATACTGGTATCAAAGTAGGAATGAAGACCAGTGGAATAGAATAGAAGACTCTGAGACAAACCCACAAATCTTTTAAACATTTGATCTTTGACAAAGGGAGTCAAAATATTACAGGGAGGAGTGACAGCCTTTTCAACAAATGGTGCTGGACAAACTGGACAGGCATTTGCAGATTCTTATCTCACCTTGTACAAAAATCAAATCAAAATGGTTCCAGGAACTAGGAATTAAGCCAGTTACCATACAACTGCTAGAAGAAACATTAGGACCAAGAATCCAACATTTGGGAGTAGGAAAAGACTTTGTCAATAAGACTCCTAAAGCTAAAGAATTAAAGTAAAAAATCAGTGGGATGCCCGTAAACTAAAAAGTTTTTTGCTCAGCCAAGGAAATAGTCAAAATTGTCAAGAGACAACCTATAGAATGGGAGATAATCATGGCCTGTGATTCTTCTGACAGGGGACTAATATCCAAAATTTACGAAGTACTCAAAAAACTTCAAAAACACTAACAATTCAATCAATAAATGGGCCAGAGAACTAAATAGAAACTTCACAACAGAGGACATTGAGGAAACCAATGAATACATGAGAATGTGTGGTAAATCACTAGTAATCAGAGAAATGCATATTAAAACTACATTAAGATTTCACTTGGGCTAGAGCAGTGGCTTGGTGGTTACAGCGTTTGCCTGGCATGAGCAAGTACACGGGTTCAAACCCCAGCAGCCACGTACACAACTAAGTGTTGGAGCAATGAAAGCCATGTGAAAAAGTCAATAAAAATGATTCTCTGTCTCTGTATCTCTCTCTCACTGTTCTCTCTTAAAAAAAAAAAAGATTTCACTTTGCTCCAGTCAGCCTGGCAAAGGTGAAGAATGCAAACAATAACATGCTGGAGGGGTTGTGGGGAGATAGGAACACTAGTCACTGTTGGTGGGACTGCAGCTTAGTACAGCCACTCTGGAAAGCAATGTGGAGATGCTTCAAAAAAATTAGGGGTGGATGTACTGTACAACCCAGCTATTCCTCTTCTGGGTATTTTCCCAGAGGAGTTAGAATCTGCACGTTACAGTAACACAGCAAAATCAATGTTTATACAGCTCAATTTACAATAGCTAAATTATGGAATCAACCCAGATGCCCCTCGCTGGATGAATGGATCTAAAATCTGTGGTATATAGATATAATGGAGTTTTACTCAGCTATTAAAAACAATGATATTGGGGCTGGAGCGGTGGCTCAGCAGATTCAGTGCTTGCCTGGCAAGCACGAGGACCCGGGTTCAAACCCCAGCACCACATACACAACTTAAGTGTTGGAGCAACTAAGGCCGTGTGAAAAACTAAATAAAATTGTTAAAAAAAAAACAAAAACAAAACAAAACCAATGATATTGTGGCCTTTGAAGGTAAATGGATGGCAATGGAAGAAATCATGCTGAGTGAAGTTAGCCAAACCCAGAATTAAGGGTCAAATTGTTATAAGTGTTCAGTTCATTAAGTTTTGGCAATGTGTGTGTGTGTAAGTACCAATTATACAAACATGATAAAGAACAATTCCACTATGCTCTTTTGATCCTCAGATTCATTTCTTTGTTTCAAGGAAAATCTCTTGTTTCATCTTTGAATGTAGGTTATATCTCCATTTGTTGATTTTTCTGTTTCAGGGGCATCAATTATTCTTACGTTGGATTGTCTCTGTCTTTCCTATTTTTTAGTTTCCTTCTGTCTTTTTCAGGTGTATTTACTTATGTTATGCCTTAGTGTCACAAGCTTGATTTTCAGGTTGTGTTAAAATCCTTAAGGCATTTTTAAGTCACCCACATGACTCTTTGGGGTGGGGCAGAGCTTGAGCTGTGCAGTGTTGTATTTCTTTGTCCTGTACCAGAATCATCTTTTTTTTTCCTGTTCGACAATTTGTTTCCAACGTTATGTTCCTTTTATTCACATATACACATAAAATTAGATAAATATGTTTCTGCCTTGGTCTCCTTTTTGAGGATGTTTGGGACAAGAAATTGAATAAAGACAATTTAGTTGCCCTAAATATATATTATATATATCTTTCTTAGGACCATTATTTCATTTACCATGCTGAATGGCCTTTCCTTAATGCTTTCATTTCTTGATAGACTTTGAAATATCTTTTTGCCTCCGTGCCAGTTTTTTCCCTCCTTACTAATAACATCCTGGTACCTTATCAGGTACTGGGGTATAAATGGTAAAGTGTTTCAGAATCTTTCATAGGATAATCAGTGAATGAAAGTAATCAGAGAATTGCTGTATCTTAATGAAAGTAATCAGTTTCCTCTCTCCTTCCTGAATGTGAGAAGTTGTTTTAGGACTATAAGTAACATTTTCCCAATCCTTTATAAACAAAGAAAAACTGGCATGTATTTGTATCTGGAATATGGTAGTAAAGTGTACATGTGAAATGTAAAATGTGAAACAAATGTAAGTCTTATCAAAATAGCAGTTTCAGGGGCTGGAGTGGTAGCTCAGTGGTTGGAGTGCTTGCCTGGCATGCATGAGGACCTGGGTTCAAATCCCAGCACCACATAAACAGCTAAGTGTCAGAGAAACAAAAGCCAGTTGAAAAAATAAATAAAATTGTTTCTCTTTCTGTGTCACTATCTCCCTCCCTCTCTGTCTTAAAAAGAAATCAGTTTCAAAATATTAATTTATTATTTAAACAAAATGTATTTGTGCTTGAACTGAAGGCTGTAACAAATTAGGGACATTAAGAAATGGGTTGATCACTCATGCCTGCAATCTCAGCCATCCCG
>PVKS010016602.1:0-43615 GCA_004027875.1 Aplodontia rufa
CCTACACCTCCAAGTATCCCAGAGAGCCATCCCCCTATTACTTTGAAAGTCATTCAATTTGAAGTTTTGTTAGGTTAGCCGTCTGCCCTACTGCTTCCCCATATATGCTAGCATCAACAGATGAGAGAAACCATTCGGCCCTTGAGTCTCTGAGCTTGGGAGACTTTACTAAGCATAATTCTATCCATCTCCATCCATTTGATTTCAAAAGCCATAATATCGTCCTCTCTAATGGCCAAGTAGTATTCCACAGTATATATGTACCAAAGCTTTTGTATCCACTTGTCGAGTAGCAAGCTTTATCCCAATAAAAGGTAAAGCCTTAGGAATGTATAATGAAGGTAAGAAAGCCCACAAAACGTAGTCACTCTTCTGCTCTTCCTTTAGGGCAAAAAGTGATTGGTTTTGTGTCATCCAGAACCTGCTGTGTTGCCCAAGTTAAACTATCTGGGGACACTGCCATTGGTAATGGAAAGCAGTAAAAACAATTCCATTAACGTCACCATTCCCACTCCCAAAATTGATGAAGTTGATTGCCCTAAACCATGTTTTTGATTTTGATGAAATTGCTAGTCGAGGATGATGTTATCAAGGACTGGAATCTCAAAAAGAGGAAGCAGAAGACAGAATACAAACATGCAAGAATAAATGAGATCCTAATTACACATGTGTGAGGAAATTTAACTGAGTTAGAATTTTATGAATATCACCATTATATGAGATAGGGTACTTGTTACAATGCTTCATAGGTTTTTGAGTTCATCTACCTCACTTATATTTTCCCTATAAACCTGGTTAGTTTTAGTTCATAATAATGTTCAATGTGAAGAATGTGAATATTTTTTTAGAATCCAATTACAATAATAAAGCAGCAACACCTGCTTTTATATCTTGCCTACATGTAAAAGACTTTGATTAGTTTCTAAGATGAACATGACACAAAGAAAAAAAAACATAAGTCTTCAAAGAAGAGAGAGGATCTGAGAGGGTACAGATGTTACGAACAAAAAATAAAAAACGACGACCAAAACTTGTCCCCAGAAGGAGGAAGTGCTGATAAAGATGACTGGGCACTGTTTGTCTCTTTCTCCTGGCAATTAAGACAGGAGAAAAAAATGTTTTCACAGAATTTTCATTTTGGGATAAAATGAATTATAGAAATCTAAAAGTTCAGATCATATGGAGGAAACATCGAAGGACTATGCACAGGTCATAGGAGGTTTCAGAAAAAGTGGAAGAAATAAGGACTCTGTAGTCAGATGACCTGGTTTTCATCCCAGCTCAGCTTTCTGACCTTGGATACATTATTCACCTCTTTAAACTTTGCTTCATCTGTGACAAGGGGATAATAATAACTATTTCAGAAGCACAAGGTAAGTACCTAATAATGTTATATGGTAATACTGTTGTCCCTATTATTTCACAAAAAAATATGGAAACATAATTCAGATGGGCAGGTTATCATATACCACTTTAGAAAATCAAAGGCCATAACATTTGATTATTACCTAGGAAGGCATTTCTGTGGACACTTTGCTTTCTGATTTAAGGTTCAGCACTGGAAAATTCTAGATGAAAAATGTCTCTCCTTGAGCAGATGCTGTGACAGTTCTATTTTGTGAACGCTTTGAAATTTGGTCCACAGACTGCTTTTCATAACTAATGAAAATAGACGTTGCTTGCTAGATCCTGGCTCTGAGGTTTACCACACAGCGTCGGCGGTTGGAATGTAGCCAGAGTGTCCCAAGGCAGCGAATCCTGTCAGCTGGATTGTCAGGATGGTAATGCCAGGACCTGGGAGTCAGCTAAGGGTCCTGCAGAGACTCACCCTGAGGGCTTGCAGAAACCCCTGACTTGCCTATTGCCTGTCTTTCCTCTGCTGTGACTGAGGTCCCTGCACTTGGGTTCAGATTTGAGCCACCTAATCATGTCTGCCCACCTCTCTAGGCAGATTCTAATCTGCCTTTCCAAGTCTTGAGTTACTGCATGACAGGGGACAGCAGGTGCCAGACAGCAGAAAACTGCCCTGGGAGATAATGTGCTCCCAGCACTCTGAGCTTCGGGTTTCACCTTGCCCCTGCATACTTGTCTGCTCCACACGCTGTGGAGCCTGGGAGGAGGAAAACGTGTCTCTGCCTTCGCTGGAGCCATTTAGGGGCTGTGACTGCAGTTGCTATCGCTGTAGAAATGGACTGGATATTGCTTTTAGACTGAAGGAGGGGAGTGAAACCCACCAGATTTTATGACTATTTTATATCAGCTTTCAATCTTAAACAACTATATTAAGTGCTCTTTGGGTTAGACTGAAATGCTTGAAGAACCTCATTACAGAGTTTAATTATCACGGCATTTTATAAAGAGGACAGATGAGTCCAGTCGAGAGACTTCTGCTCTCTGATCGCTGACCATGCTACTTTGATTCCAGTAACCAGGAAAAGGTGCATTTTGCATTCTTTGCAGATTTTTTTTTTGTTGTTGTTGTTGTTTTTTTTTTTTTTTTTGCATTACAGGACACTGGAAGGGGCAGAGAGGAAAACGACAAAACACCACCGATCTATTTCCCTTTTTGAAATTGTAAATGACACACATAAAAAGGGATTGAAACATGAATAGACAAAGACTTTGTTTATTTATTGCCAGGAGAGGCCCATTAGCATGCTGTGCTGTGTTTCCATGGCATTGTGGAGACATAAACAGAAAATGCAGGCTAATGCATTCAGTTAGGCATAGATTTTAAAGTCTAATGTGCAATCTAAATATATATCACATGTATTCATGCTATTTATTTATCTATTGTATATCCAGCAGCGAAAGGGGGACTGCCTAACTAATGGGAGGCTGTGATCCGTTTGTAAATGTGCCTACATGTTCAAACCTTCAGCGTTTGGTGGCTGTCTGTGGCTTCCTCGTGCTCTTTGTTGCTTGAGAATCACTTGTTAATCTCCCTTTACTTCTTGTGGATTAAGGGTAGTAAACGCCAATGCTTTAATTTACATTCCAGGAAGGTAATCTAAAAGAGGAAAGTGAGTGCAGGGTATGTGAATCATCGTGAGTGGCAAGAATGCAAGAAATTGAAGAGTCCAACCTCTCTGGACAAGCACAAATCTAGGCTTGTTTCATAAACCCTGGATAGGTTTTCAAAATAATCTGTAGATTTTGCAATTTTACTTGAGACCTGATTAAAATATCAGCATATTGTTGGCTAAATGCAATAGGGCAGATAGTGTACAGGGAAGCCAGTTTATGATGTCTGATTTGTGATAATAACTTGGCTGGGTTTTTGTTGGGATTAAAGGCAATGATCCTTGACCCTGTCAGAGATGCAAAAGGCATACTGCATACAAAGCAACTGAGTCAATGTCAGAGCAGAGCCCAGAATCCAGGGCTTTTGACCCCTACTTTTGTGCATATTCTCATTATCATAGTTTCACCTGATTCTTTGGCTTCTGCTTTTTCTGAGAACAGCATCAGAAAGGGGCTAGGAATGCACAAACCTATAGTAGAGAACAGTATGGCATTAAGTTCCAAAGATTTCAACTGTAAGAGAACGATCTACCTGATCAGAATGGAATAGAGCATAATTCCATTCGATTGGAAACTACTCTTTTAAGAATGTATTACCAGGGGCTGGAGTGGTGGCTCGGCGGTTATGGCGCTTGCCTGGTATGCGCAAGTACACAGGTTCAAACCCCAGCACCCACGTACACAACTAAGTGTCAGAACAACGAAAGCCATGTGAAAAACTCAATAAAAATTGATTCTCGTCTCTGTCTCTCTCTCACTGTCCTTCTCTCTTAAAAAAAAAAAAAGAATGTATTATCATAGCAGTTACTTATAAAATCAGAAAACAGGGCTTTCCAGGCTCAGGGGATATTTTATTGTTATTAACTGAATGAAATTAACAGGTATCATTGGGGTCTTCTATCGCTCTTAATTTTAGGAATTCCCTCATCGTTTTTGTACGGTGTCTCTTTTAGGGGTAGGGACTAAGGAGGGTCATGGACCTATGTTCTATGCTCTATTATAAGCAAAACTTGTTTTTTCAGGCAAACTTCATATCTTTTTGCCAATGCTCCAGTGCACAGTAAAAATGTTTTTTTTGGGGGGCGGGGGGCGGACAATGGGCTTGAATCCAGGATACTGTGAAATATGTCTTCAGAGACAGAAGACCAAATACTTATTGCTTGCATTCAAGCAAATTAAAATATTTTGCAGATATCTTTTCTACATCTCCCAAAATGAAATGGATCATTTGAAATACATCTAAGCAAATGAAATAATTGGCTTTAAAAATATCAGAAGCCCTCCCCTGAATTGTGTATTCGTTCTCTCACTTGGTTTGCCTGGAATTTCACAACCAGGATGGAGTCACTGTTCGGGGCCAAACGCCTTTGTTTCACTGCCTCTTGCTTTTCAGATGGTCATATTTACCTTGTTTTTTCTTAGGTCTTTTCCTGTTCTTATTGTCAAATGTCCATTAAATAAGAAAGGCCCCATTCTAGTTGCAAAGTGAGTGCCTTTCACCCCAACCCTGCCTGTCACAAAAAAGGGTCTGGTTTTCTGTGAAGATCCCCTTGCTACCAGTATCACAGAGTGCTCAAATTACCTGCCAAGTGCCTGCTGTATAAATTATAGCTGCCTGGTGGGAGCTTTAATTCACAGGCTTGATGTTTTAAAAAAATATTTTCAAGGTTGAACACCATAAATCCAAGTTTTTTGACGGGGTTATGTCTGTTCTCATTTTTCCTTTTCTTCCTCTTGTATTTAGAATTAAATCTCCGTCAGAGGGAGACTCCATGGAAACTCCACAAGAAAAATTATTGTGTTTGGATGAAAATTAGTTAAGTGCTGAGTTAGCAGAGATTAAAGGATAATATATCATAGAATACTATTTATTCAAATGAGCCTGCCCCTTTTAATCCTGAGGGCAGTGTTGGCCTTCAAGCTTGTTTTTTTCTTTTTTGCAAACTTGGGTGTATGTGTGTGTACATTTGTCTACTGAGTGGTGACATAGCAAATTTCATGGTAGACTACCAAGTGACTTGATGTTGTTAAACATGCTATTTAAAATTACCTTTTAAAGCCTCTTGCAGCCAAAGACCCATTTTTCTTTTTCTTCTTCTTGCTGTTGGATGGAATATATAAATTAAAGTTAGAAGCTGGATAGGTGCATAATAAAGGAAGGAAGCAACTAAGTTTCCTAAGATTATGGAAGGGCAAAGAAATACCTAGAGCATCTGGGAAGGGGAAAGATGACTCAGTGGGGTTGGAAAGGGCTCAGAGAAAGGCAGAGGAGGAGACAGCTGCACTGGTGGGAGAGACTAGCCTGGGGTCAGCTGATGTGTCTGGATGGAATTGCATGATTTTTGAGAACAATGTGATGCAAAGCCTTTGGTTTGCCTTGTCTTTGGTAATTCTCGTTGTTCCTCAGTGTTTTGGGTGCATGCAGGTTACTTTGACAGCCTGTGAGGAGACTGTCAGGTTGACATCAGGAACAGTCTATAAACTGGAAGAAACCTGTATGTGGATGGAGAGGGCAGTAGCAGCAATAGTAACAGCAGCAGCAGTAACAAAACCATGGCCAGTGTTTGCTGAAGGTCTGCTATGTTCCAGGTACCTTACACACATTATCTTAATTTTCACAGCTCTGTATGAGAACTGTTGACAATTCTACCTCTGTTTATACTTTGCTCTCTGATTTGTTCTGGACATTTAACAGGGCACAAATAGAAGTTGCAGCCTCTTTCTCAAGCTCCAGGTGCTTATATTTGGCATTTTTTTTCTAAACCATGACAGTGGCATAGACTTGAAAGTAGAATGTAACGTTATTACCTAACACTGACCAAACTCAGGAAAAGTAGAGATAGGTTGCATATACAGCTCTTTCCTACACGCATAGGCTCAGGTTGACACTTTGACATTCATAAATTCCTCCTCAGTTTCTTTTCCAGGTGGAGTTATGTGGGCTTTGGTGCCACCCTTAATTATGGCTTTTTTTGTTTCCATGTGGTACCTCATTATAATGCAATTGCTATAAATCAGAGACATCTTGCTAGGGCAACTGGGTAGTAGAATACACTCAACCAAGAACTTGGAACTTAAGGGTCAATGTCAGTCTTTCTTAGCTCTTGGTTACCTTCTCTATGGTGGTATAAGATTACAAACTATTCCATTGCTTTTCTGTTCTCTTTCATTTTGTCTTCCTCCTTCTTATTCCTACCACCAAGGACAGGCTGCCGTGCAAAGTATCTCTTGAGTAACGTTCTCTTCTCCTAAACCATAGATTCTCCTCTGATCAATACTTTACTGTGATCCAATGATATAAAGAGGTAATATCATTTCCTGCTCTACAGATGAGATTTAGGAAGGTAAGTTAGCTGTGCAGTGTTCAAGGTCACATAGCTAGGAAGAGAGCAAGCTGGAATTCCAACCTGAGTCTGACTTCCTTTCCCCTTCGGGATCTTTTCACTGCACACAAAGGAGTTATGAAAGGAAGTTAACAAATTATGGCAACTATCTTCTGTGGTCTCAGGCTAGTCTGTTGAGGGGTGTGGGGTGAACAGACATGGAGTATCACAAAATTAACTTGCAACACCTATCTCCTTTCCCTGAAGTTGTTCTTTTTTCAGTTTATATTTTTAATTAAAAAAGTATTCATCTAGGTTTAAATTAGTATTAGTTCCAGTAAAGGTTGCAGCTGATATTAAATTTTTGTGATAATACTTACATTATTATTTTAAGTGAGAATTCGGGGGCAATGCACTTTCCATGCATTTTTCCAAAGTTCAAGTGCGAACTTTCACCATGAAATTATTGCAGAAGGGACCAAAGAAAATCTCCCTTAATGGCAAAAGCATATAAAATACCTTTAACCTAAGAAGCACTTTTTCCTTTACTTTAGGAATAACTGAAACATCAATAATTAAATATTAAGAAATCTTTACAGATATATTTCTTCCACAGTGACAAGTGTTGAGAACATACTTTGCTCCATTATACTATGTTAACAGTCTCAACGATATCAAAATATATGCTTATGCTTCCATCTCAGCTACCTTTGACATTGCGGTGTCTGCTTGTTTTCCTACCTGGTAAATTCTGTCTGGACTTTTTTGTTTTTAAATTGGTACACTGGGTGAGATTGTTTTGCCCTCAACTTTGTATTACAAGAATGTTCAAATGTAGACATGTAGCAAGATTTTATCATTAAACACTAGTTTCCCATTTGACTTCAACATTTGTCAAATTACAGCCAATCCTGTTTCTTCTTCCTATTGCTTCCTAGTTTTTCTGTTTTGGAGGCTGGTTGGTAAAAGAACTGTTTTAAAGCATACCCCTAAAATATCATTAATGTAAATCTGAGTTTTCTTTTAAGTGTCTCTGGATCAATTTTAATTTTTCCAAAAATTGACTAGACATAGCAAATACTCAAATTGTTTTTCCCCATTAATTATGAAAAAGTCCCTTGTGCAATGCAGAAGATGCAATAAGAGTGCTATAGAGTCTTTTGTATCCCCCTCCCTCAGGTGGCAGAAGTCCCATTTGTGAAGGAGGTAGACTCAGAAGTGGCCTTTTGCCAGCTGTACTTCCCATCCCTGGCCATTTCTCTGCCGTCTTCTCTAGTACCCAGTAGAGATCTGTGTCAAAAACAAGGAAATATGTAATGATAATTACTTCTGTGAAACTTACAAACTCTGCATGCACTTTAATGCACAACGGGCTTCCAGGGAACAAGGTTCACTGAGGAGCCACTCACGTTGACCTCCTACCCTTGGAGTCAGGGCAGAGGCTCAGCAACTTCTGCTTATGTTCCCTTCAAATGGTTCTGCACCTATCAAAGAGGTCATTGCATGGAGCAAACTGTTCATATGTTTCTCACTTTCAGTGTCTCACTATCCAAAGAAAGTAATTGAGACATTAAGGCCTGAAAGAAGTTAGGGTGCATCATAGACATTCAAAACACACTTCTTTATCATTCATTCATTCTTTTATTTATGTCTAGGCATTGCTCAGTGTTTTGGGGATATGGAAGTTAAAAAACAAAAAGAGACAGTCTTCATAGAGTTCATAATGTCACAGTGGGCAGATAGAGAAAACTCAAGTAAGCAATTGTAGTTGTGTAAAGGGATATAGAGCAAATGAAAATGACAATGACATTGAGCATGCTTGGGAACAGAGAGGTAGCTATTTTAGACTAGAAGATGTATCAGTTAGCATTGGCAGTGTTACCAGAAGTTCAAGGAATGGCATAGGAGGATTTCAGCATTTCCCAGTTAGTTTTAGTTAGGAAAGCAGATATACGTTCAAGGGAGAATGCCAGCCATACTGAGAGTGAGAAACTTTGGGGTAAAGCAAGGGATACATATTCAAGGGAGAATTCAGGCCATTGAGAGAGAGAGAGAGAGATAAAGAGAGAGAGAGAGAGGTAGCTAGAGAGAGAGAGAGGTAGGTAGGGGTGGGGAGACAGCAACCCTTTGGTGTGGAGTATTAATATTTCTAGAGGGAGAGTTGCTAGGGGCTGTGCAGAGTTGAACAGGAGTCAGGGTGGAGTTACACACTGTTTGTTTATAGGCTTGCATGTTGCCCTCATGTTACTATTTGCAAACAAGGGCACGTGTCACCAATGCAGGCTAAGGACATGAGTTGGGTTGCTCACTAATGCTTGTTTGGCATTTCTGTATCCTTTAACTTAATCTTAGCATGGCCAGTGCTATTCAAAGTATGGTCTGAGTGCATCAGCATCACCTTGCAGCTTTTAGAAATCCAAATTTCCAAAGATCTACTAGATATTTTATCTAAAGATTCAAATTCTACGGAATTGATCATTGTTGGGGAAAGAGCTCTCCAGGTAATGCTTATGAATGTGAATTTTAAGATACTCTAGGCTAGGTTACTCAATGACCTTGAAAAACCAGAGGTAAAAATAAAGTTTCATGTTGTAAGCCCACCCTGAGTCAGTGGAAGGCTCTTCCCTTTCTAGTCTTTCAGTGGCCCAGGCTGTGGTAGCTGCTGTCACTGAAAATGGTGCTGGTTGACAGATGAAACACAGAAAGCTTTTATAATGAGATGTTCTAGCTAGGAAAGGTTTAGAACCAATTGGCAAGTGGTAGTCCTTTCTCTGTACCTGATTCCAAAGAGCTCAGAAAGAACAATCCTGCCATGTGCCCAGAAGGAGAAGCACAACAGGGAAGCAGGAGAAAGTGGCCTGAAGCAACATCAGGGAAGTTGAGACCTGATGGATGAGCAAGAGTGGTTCACGTAAACAATGTTCCAGAAATAGGAGACGGTGAGTACAAAGGCCAGGGTCAAAAAGAGGTAACTCTGCTTGTTCCAGAGATGACAAACAAATAGGAGTAAAAGGCAATTGATGGCATTAGAGAAGTAGTAGATTATTTCTATATTATTACTAATGATAGAGAGGCTAATACCAAAAGTATTAACTCATATTTTTGATTTGTCAGCATTCCAGTTTCATTCCTATTTCCTATGGTTTCCTCTGAGACTTATACGATTCAGGGAAATGGCACTACATAATAGAAAGAACATGGGCCTTGGGCATGCCACATATTTAGCTACGCGTCTGTGGGCTATTTAAGGTCTTTGATACTCAGTTTCTTTTTCATCTGTAAAGTGGATTATAATACCTTCCTTTTAGGGTTATTGCACAGATGAAAGAAGAAATCTAAGGGGCCTGTATAGTACAATTTGTGCTATTCCTATCTAATAGCAGGCATAAAAGGCACTCAACAATGTTGATTTAAAGTGGAAGAGATTCACTGAATCTTGGGAATTGAAAGGACTTTAAGAAGTCCCTCAGTCCATTACTCCACCCAACAGAATTCCCAGAAACTCCCAGGCAGTTGGTCGTATAATCCTGCCTGAAACTCTAGTGACAAACAACCTTCTCTTTTCTGAGAAAGTCATTTTCAACCCAGCATTTCCCAAAATGTATATTTTCAGATCAGTTCATCAATGTGATTAATTTGTGCCTCAGGGAAAAAAAAAGTGTTAAAAGGTCAAAGATGTTTGCAAAGATCTGGGTTTGATACAGTTCCACAAGTTTCTTCATATATTTCTTTATATAATGTTTTAGAACTCATCATTTTTTTCATAAGCTTTTTTTTTTTTTTAAGAGAGAGGGACAGTGAGAGAGACAGAGAAAGAGAGAAACAATTTTATTTAGGTTTTCACATGGCCTTAGTTGCTCCAACACTTAGTTGTGTACGTGGTGCTGGGTTTTGAACCGGGGTCCTCATGCTCACCAGGCAAGCACCTGAAACCGCTGAGCCACCGCTCCAGCCCAAGCTTTTTTTTTTTTTTTAAAAGAGAGAAGGACAGTGAGAGAGAGAGAGAGAGACAGACAGACAGACAGACAGAAAGAATCCAGTTTTATTGAGTTTTTCACATGGCTTTCATTGCTCTGGCACTTAATTGGGTATGTGGGTGCTGGGGTTTGAACCCGTGTACTCACTCATGCCGGGAAAGCACCGTAACTGCTGGGCCACCGCTCCAGCCCTTTCATAAGCATTTTGATGTTCTAAAAGAGTGCTTTGTATACAGTGCTTTCCAAGTCAAGTCCCAGGGCATTATTGTGTTTTGAAAAATGTGCCATGGAAATGACTGACATAAATATTAGACATCTTTTCTTCACATTGGAAGAAACCTCTGCTAATAAGAGGAACAGTTCCAAATTAGCTACATTTGAGAACAACAGATATGTCCACACTGCCTTTGACATAAAAGATACCATAAAACTGATGCATTAGAGACATGTTCTGACATAAAATGTGATGAATCTAGAGGATTGTTGCAAAATACAAGGCCTTTCAGTATCAGAATCTTCTACCTCCTCATGCATGCAGATTGATTACTGAAAAAGCAGAAGACGGGACAAATCTCTTTCACCAATATTTTAATTGAACACTGAAGAAAGTTTTCTGTCCTTTATATAAAGGGAGATTGAGCACACTTTTCCATGAATGCTTTTGATATCTCTCAACACTCAGCCTCCTTTCTGTAGGCAACATTGTGATATCATCTTCGGAGTCCAGGATGAACAGGAAGAAAAGGTAAGGGACTGGCAAAGGCCACTGAGGGAGTCTATGTGTCAGATCCCAGAATAGAAGGCAAAGGTGTCTGACTCCTGTGGTCTCGGATTAGCCTCACCACAGCTCTGGAGAGGTCATTTGATGCTGGAAGGGGAAAATGAACTGGAGACAGAATGAAAAGGTTTCAATGATAACCTTTCCTTTCTATGACAACTTCGTGATGAGATCTTCTGATGTCTCCAAATCCACATTAGTTACGTAATGCAAAAAGAAACTGCTCCTGTCATCAGAAGCACAGGACAGACAATTATAAATCTTTTCTTGAGCATTTTATTTGAGTAATGCAAATAAACTTGTCTTCACAAAAGACGAGGCATCATGGATACAAAAACCTCTGGAACTGGAGTCAGGATACCTGAGCTGTACCTTAGCGGTGTGACACTAAAAAGCTTCGTGATTATGGGCAAGACATTACTTTTTTCAGATTCCTCACCCTTGAAGCAAGTGGGTTCAATCAAATCTCTATTTTATCTGCCTCTAACAATACTCTAATCATACTACAAAACTTTCTTCACAAAATTGGGATGTGTAAGAAATAATTTTATTTTCATTGAAATCAACTTTAAATGTGACTCTGGGCTCTCATTTAGCCAAAGGGAAGCCCATTAATCAGACATTATTAGTGTAAATTCTTCCTTTGGAATTTGTGGTTCTGTGTCAATGACTTATTTGGTGTCAGAGCATCAGTAAAACCCCTGATAATCAGGTGCAGCATCGCACTGGTTGGCACTGACCATACGGGGTATGACTGACAGCGTGTGGCCCTATGGTTTCAGGGCCAGTGCTCCCATGTCATGCTTATAGCATGGGTAGGTCCTTGTGCTGAGGCCAGGCATCAGTGTCCTTCCCTGGTGGGTCAGGAAGCCATTTCCTTCTGGGCCACCTTCCAAAAAGCTAGACAGTCTCTGCTGCTGTGGGAACTCTAGATTTCTATCTTTTAAAACAATCTATGAGTAAAGTCTTCTTCTTTTTTCCAGTATTCCTCAAAGACATTCTCCTATCTCCTTGCCCTCTCTAGGAAATAAACAGATTCTGAAGAGAATTTTACATTTTGGAAAAAAAAAAGTTTTTATCTTCAAATAGCCTTTGCTTTACATTAATAAATATTCCTAAAACTAAGGAATAGCAAGTTCCTGGTTAAGCTGTGTAAAACAGAGACAAGGAAAAGCACAGGAAGCAAACAAATTAACATTTGATAAGTTATACTGACACATTTATAAGAGGAAACTATGAAAGGGAAAGACAAAATTTTGAAAGCTATTTTTTGTTCCATACATAATCCAGTTTAGGTACAGAATGCTAAAATTCAAGATAAGCAAAAATGAAATTATATATTTAAAATCATCTATGATCTAATGCTTTGGACAAACTTTAATATTAATTTAATATGTACACTTTTATATTTTCTCTGTGCATCATCTTTACTATGATGCATTAATCTTATGGCTAAGATTATCTGCTGAGACATAAGGGGGTATGAAAGAAATCTCATTCATGATTGACACAGAGGTCAAGTCTTTGAGTAGCAGTTTAACTAGCTTATTTTTATTGACAATTTATCTTATTCATATTACCAAGCCCTGTGCTCATATCCTTCAGGTGCATCTCTTCATTTAATCTTTGCATCAAAATCATAAGTATCATCAGATACTGCTGGTCATTGTAAAGTCTCCATTTCCCAGTTTAACTGCAATTTTTTTCCCCCTGAGAACCTAGCTTTGTCCTTTGAAACCTGTGTCTGGGGTTTCATGGAGTGCTATACTGAGACTTTTTGGGGATGAAGCTGACTGATATAAAAGTAGCCCCCTTCCTCCCTCTAGTGAATAGGTCAGCCATGCCAAATAATTCTGGATAATGAGACACGAAGGAATATTGTATGGAAATTTCTGGAAGTGAGTCTGGGATCTTAAGAAGCTCAAGATCACATCCATGATGGCTGAATAGAGATGTTCTACACGTGACTCCACTACAGAGAGGAATCAGGGCAACAAAAGAAAAAATATTTATATTTTGAGGAGAGTGAGAATTCTGAATCCTAAATAAGCATGGAGAGTCAGAAAGGCAACTGAGAGAAGAACAAAGGAAAACGCAACATCAACCCTGGGTCCCTAAGACAAGTGCAGGCTCCACACTGCTAGGAAAAGAGGGTAAACAGGAAGGTGCCAGCCACCATAATCAGAGCAGCAGAACAGGAGTCCTAACAGCAGGAGAATTCACGGTCCTCACAGGCTTTGAGTCCTGTTTGGGAAACTGGTCTGAGAGTGAGTGCCCTACTCCAATGAAGAAACTCACATCAGGTCTGCGCCAACCGCCAGAATCCAAGCTGCTACGATAGCCACTGCTAGACACCACCCGTCCCTTTGAAACTGACAGCTGTCAGCATCCTACATCCTCAGAACTTGGCAGGGACCATTTCCACCATGCTGATTGACAAGGTCCAGGCAGGGGGAAGGGCTTGGCAAGGCCACCATTCCAGGAAATTGCCACTGTTATCTCTCCTAGGAATTGAGTGTTTTCTTATAACGATCATGCTTATAACTACGCATTTGCAGATCAAAATTCTAGAAAAATTTGTTATTGGTGATAAAGATTGTAGTAAAAGTAATAATAATTCATTAGGTCTGCAGAGTCTGAGGGAAGATGAGAAATGCCTTTAAAAAATATATTAACACCACACTAAAAAAGCCCAGATAACCAGAAATCCAACTTTGAAACGTTCTTAAGAAAGTTACATTTACAGGAATTACTTTCACCCATGTTGATTACATCTAGTCCTGTTAATGTTTTACCAGTTAAACAATCAAAGACATATAGGAGATTTACTGTTTCCACAGTACAGGGACCACCATATATAGTCTATAATATCGGAGGACATTTGTGGCATCCACCTAGAGGAACCCAAATAAATAATTATTAAGACCCTCCACCCACAAACCCACCATTGATTTTTATAGGAATATACAATGAAAATGGAGAATGCTAATATTAATGGCAAATGGACTAACGTCCAGCACTTGCCGTTTCTTCAGAGACTTGTACGTCGGGGGCTACCTTGGTGATGTGTGACAAAGAAACAAAGAAACAGCATATGTAAACAGTTACACATATATTATCTAAAAATCAAGTGTCCACACTGCATATTGTATGAGTGATTAAGGAACATATTTTTCTATTTTTCATTTTGCCTTTGTTTTTAAATAATTTAAGTTTCTCCTTCTTAGAACTTAGTAAGAACACATAACTATTTTTGTAAGGTTACTATTAGTAAGGCAACAACAACATAATTTTAGTTAATTTAGAACTGTAATACAATGCTAATTGCTTGCTTGGAAAAGGGCACTAAAGCTGGACAATACTGTATTACCAAAAGCAAAAAAAAAAAAATTCTAGTAAAATGCTTGTGCAAAAACTTCTAAGTAAATATAGAAAGCTGACCTTAATGACTCTTTAAGTGTAACACATGTACAGGGTGTAATGTCTCAAAAAAAAGACATTTACGAAAAAAATTGTGGTTAAGGTTTCAAGGAAGTATGTTGTATTGATGGCTAATGACAGGGATTACCGAGAAATTTAAGAAGAAATCTAATGTAATGAAACAGTTAATGAAAGTATTGTTTTGCTACCTGTATAAAAATACATCACAATAAAAAACAGACGGCATTTTGCTCAAGCAGGGAACTGTGTCTGCTTGCAACTTGTCCCGGAGGTTCAAGAACTGCAACTGATGGTACAAAAAGTCCTGGATTCAGGACTGTAGCAGTGGCTCAGCGGTTATGGTGCTTGCCTGGCATGTGCAAGGACACGGTTTCGAACCCCAGCATCACGCACACAATGAAGTGTTGGAGCAACAAAAGCCACATGAAAAACTAAATAAAATTGATTCTTTCATTGTCCCTCTCTCTCTTTAAAAAAGAAAAAAGTCCTGGATTTATCCACACTGGTCCCTTGAGACCTGGAAAAAGTACTGTGTGGGTGCCAGAGCTCCAAGAAAGTGGCTACCAATGGCAAGAGTCCCTGCAGTATTGACAGTCACCTCTTGGGACTTAGGGAAAGTCCACTATGTATTCTACAACATCAGGTCTCTTGTTACTGGTATCACCAATGCCAACATCATTTGTGTTCTTCCTGTGGGGCCTGGAAGTTCCCAACTCATGGCTCCAGAATTGTGAACGCTGGGCCAACAGGTCCACATACCTCTTGAATACATCCTGAGGGTTCTGGAAGATCCAATTCACATGCTATACCTTGGGACCATGGCAGCTAGTGCAAGAGACCTGGGACAGTCCACATCCTGTATTACTGGGACTGTGGCAGCTGCAACCACTAGCCCTAGTGCCCAAAGTGATAAACTGTATGGAGCTAGAGGACGTGCACCTTTAGAAGCCTACAACCTCTGCAAAGTTGTAATCTTAATGAACTACTGCAGCCTATACTATTGATTTAACCGAAAAAGACCTTCACCAAAGCATATCAGTCAAAATGTCAAGAGTTCAAGACAAAGAGAATTCTGAAAACAGCAGAAGGATAATGTCATGCCACATACAAAAGAATGTCCATCAGAGTTCTATCAGATTTCTTATCAGAAACTCTGTAGGCCAGAAGAGAATGGGATGATAAATTCAAAAACACCATGAGCAGCTGGTAGAAACACCCTGTGCACTAAGGGTGGTGTAAATTGGGTCTTGATTTAGTCTAAGAGCTGCACAGCTACCACCAGCACAGCACTTACGGATGGGGCTCTAAAATTGCCCCAGGAGCAGGCAGTAACTATACCCTAGTAGTGTTAGCCTGCATCACCATCTGGTATGGAATGGGCCTTAGTACATCCCTTGGTCTGTACAGGTCCTTGCTGTGGGAGACACAGGTGTGTTCCAGCATTGGCCTTGGTAGCCAACTGACTACCTTCATATATACAGTCCTATTCTCAGGCAGTATATAGTGGTATACAACCCCATTTTCTGGGGTAGAACAATGTAGTAAGCTTTGTGAACTCAGTGCTAGGCTGGTGAAACCTAACACTGGGCAGATACTACTATTATCCCCTTCTATTCTGAGGTCTGCTTGCAGATGTAGCCTCTGGGATAGCTCCATTGCCAGGGAAGACACAGGGTCCCAGCCTATTGTCCTTCTATTCCAGCTAGCATCACCTGTAGCTAGTTGCAATCTTGGGTCATGAGTGTACCTCTGCAATAAGCAGTCCATAGCAATGTTGACTTAGGTCCTGTCCCAGTGTAGGGTTGTTTTTGGTAGGCTATAAAGTCAACTGTAGGCTTGGTGGGTGACACTTTGTGAAACTGGTGGTCACAGGTGACACAGGGTCTGAGCTGATTATGCCTAGCTCTGACCTGAAGTGCTTGACCACACACTGGTAATGACTGTGGATAGGCATTTGGGCCTAGTGTGGCCCCAAGGAAAGATTTCTAATTATTCTGTCGCTTCCTAAAAATCATTTCATCAGTGTATATTGGATAAACTTGGGCTTGTATCGCCCTTTAGTACTGAAACAGTGATAACACACCAATCACAGACTCCCAGCAAATCTGGACATGGCCACTCTCCAGTGCTGAAATAGTGGAAGTGATTACAGCTCAAAGAAAATAAATGAGCTGATTAGAATTTCTGCAAAGACAGCACAAATGCCTAACAAAAACGGACACCCAAATGGAAAAGAATAGAGAAACTAGAAATAAAGCCAATTTATTTTTGAAAAAGGAAATAACAGAGTTAAGAGACAATCCAAATTGGAGAAAACATTTTAAAACTAATCATCTGACAAAGGAGAATATACAGAATATGTAGAACTCAAAAAGCTGCACACCAAAACAAAGAAATCCAATACTCAATTGAAGAAATTGGCTAGACAGTTCTTAAGACATACAAATGGTTGGCACATGCAAAAATGCTCAATCTCGTGTCATTAGGGAAATTCAAATCAAAACCAGTGATATATTGTATCATATATTGAGATGGCTCAGATTAAAAATGAAATTACCAATATTACCTGACAATCCAATTTCTAGGTTTATATCCAAATGATATGAAATAAATAATTATATCAAAAAACACTGGTACCCTATGTTTACTGCAGCACTACTCATAATAGCTAAAATAAGAATCAAAATAGATGCCCATTGTGGTGGTTGAATGGCTAATGAAAACATGGTATAAACACACATAATGTAGTGTTGCTAAGCCATGAAAATGATGACATCCTGCCATGTGCAGCAACTTAGATTATGTTCAATACAATAAATCAGATGTAGAAAGATAAGCACATGTTCTTATTCATTGTGGAAACTGAGTAGTCAGCTTTGTAGAAGAGTGTAATGGACTAATGGTCACTAGTGACTGGGAAACGTAGAAGGAGCGGGGTGAGAAGTTAAATAAGAGGCACCAGAAACAAAGGAGAAATCGGTTCTAGTTTGCTATTGCACCGTGGGCTAGCTATTGGTTAAAACAATCTATTTCTCAGTACTTAAAAATGATTAAAATTTGAAGATAGAAGTGTTTGTTACCCTAATTTATTACACAGTGTATGCACATACCAATTACCATGAGGTACCTCCGAAGATGTACAATGTTATTTCTCAATAAAGAAGCTCAAGAAGAGGCTGCGTCATTGCTTTTAGACCCAGCTAAGTGTGACATTGTGTTTCTTCTTGCCTAATCTATTCTGAGTTAATATTTTTCTTAAAGGCTGCAAGTGCCCAATCTAACAGCGTTCTCATTTCTACAGATGACAAAGTCAGGGCTCAGAGGTTCCTCAGTTAGTAAACCATATTCTGAGTCCAGATTTTCCACCTTTAAGTTTGAAAATTCTTTTTACTAGTAAGTCAATGGTATTTCTTCATTGGTGAACTGTTCATGTCCTTTGGAAAAGCAATTTAAGCCCAATATAACTTTTGTTCTTTATAATTTCAGATAAAGTACTTGTGAAAAGCTTTTCACATAGTTCTTGTGCTTAATCTTTTTATTTTTAAAGAGAAGGACAGTGAGAGAGAGAGAAAGAGAGAATTAATTTTATTTAGTTTTCATGTGACTTTCATTGCTCTTATACTTTGTTTGTACGTGGTGCTCTGCTGGGGTTCTAACCTGTGTTCTTGTGCATGCCAGGCAAGTGCTCTAACTACTGAGCCACCACTCCAGCCCTATCTTATGATTATTAAAGCTTCAATTCACAAATTAATCTTAGCATTACCTTTTGTTATTTTTGTTGTAACTCTAGAAGATTGCATTTTAATATTAACAAAATTAAAAATAATGCATCAATTGTATTACATAAAATAAGCTACTTAGATGTGCAGCACCTTTTGGGGGATGTCTGAGGGCACTAGCCTTACTGCACTTTGAAGTGTGTTTATGAACACCTATCAATTGTAAGTTTCTTAAAGCAAATTCCGCAGATAGTCATATTTTTATTCCACGTTACTCAATCCTTCACGGAATAGACAAGAACTTTGGCCCATTTATGGAAGGTGTGTTGGGCAGACTTGCATTTATTGGGCATGAAATTAATGATAAGTAATAGACATGTTCTGGGGTTCTATATTATAGTGATACTTTACTTAATCATCAAATAATTTTATAATGTTATGTTTTATTACTTCTAGTTCACAGTTGATGAAAAATTCAGAGATGACAAATACCATTCATTCATTTATTTAGTCAGCAAATATTTATTAAGTCCAGCCTACCTGCCAGATACTGTAAAGGTTGCTATAGTTACATGGTAAACAAGTTATAGTTCCGGTTTTAACTTTATAGGCAGAGGACAAGATAAATAAAGTAAGACTAGGCTTCAAGGGGGAAGGATGCTTATACAGGTCTCCAAGGCATCAAGTGAGCATGGGTATATCTAAGAGTGATACATTAGTGTGTAGTTAGAGAATGAGGTTCAGTGCAAGAAGGTAAGGAGCAAGTCTGGAAAGGAAAATGTAGGTCAGACTTTGAGCCACCTTAATGTGCTAAGAAGGTTGAATTTCATCCTTGAGCTCAGGGAGCCATTCTGGCCAGAAGAGTGAATTATTTTCAGTTTGGAAAGAACAGAGAGTGCTTTATAGAACATCTTTGCTACACTGGTATGTACCATACGGTAAAAATTTTTCAGCTTTGTGAGTCATGTGATTCCTCAATCTTGCTACCGCATTTGTAGTTCAAAATGAAATATGTAAATGGATTGACATAGCTATATTCCAATAAAACTTTATTGGAGTTGAATTTTACCAGTAGGCTGTAATTTGTTGCACTGTGCTTTAGAAGAAAGTGAGAATCAAAAGACAAGAGGCTGCTATGCAATCCAAGCAAATAGTGGTAAGATAGGTGAAAAGTAGACACATTTACGAAGGAAGTTTGGAGAGGTGGCTCAGCGGAAGAGCGCTTGCCTGGCAGGTATGAGGACTGGACCCCAGCAGCACATACAACGAAGTGGGGAGAAAATGAAAATCAGATGACAAAATAAATAAAACTGACCCTTTTTTCTCTCTTTAAATTAAAAGAGATGTTAAGGAAACAGTCCTACCATTTAGTTATATAGAGGGGAGCTATATGTAACGAGGAACTAGTGATTGATTTGATCTGTGGGTAGAAGGAATAAAAATGGCTCATTGACATTGGTGGAGATGACAATTTCCCAACTGAGGACAGAGTTGATTGGACAAAGCAGGCTGGGGCAATGAGGTAGGAAGGAAAGTTGTATTTCAGATGCATGGAGGATAGACTATGTGTCAAAAGCATTATGGAGATGTTGCAGGTTATGCATATTGGGGTAAAGTACTCAGGAGAGCAAACCCAAGCCAGCAACTAAGATTTGTTAGTCACTGACATATTTGCTAAGTATGACATAGTTGAAGTATGATAAAGTAGGAGAGTGGAAGAGATCTCCCAAGAAGAGTGAGACAAAAAGCAGAGTACTGGAAATGGAGCCCAAGGGCCCCTGATACCTGTGGTATAGAAAAAGTACTTTCAATGAAGGCAGCTGAAGAACACCAGACAGAGGTGCAGAAATAAGAAGTAGTAATGCCACAAAAGAAAAGAAAAGATCAAAGAAAAAATCAGCAGTACCATATCCATTCACTTTTGGGCATTGACTTGGATGGCATAGTGTCTTGAGAGCAAAGCCTGTCTGGAGTAAATTGAGAAGTACACTGGAGGGTGAATGTTGGTTTCTCTTTTGAGAAAGAGGGTTGTAAGATCAAAAACATAGAAGTAGATATTTGTGATATGCTTTCATTAAAAAAAGGAGAAATTAGATGATACATTTCTAGCAGGAACTTACTTTTGGGAAGACACATTGAAAATGCCTAAGAATGGAGTAGTTGATGGAGAAGAGTCTCAGAACAATTGGATGGCAATGGCTTCCAGGGAGAAAGTTAAGCACTTACATGAAGTCAGGTGGAAAGCCACAGAGTTTTCCACTGGGATGGGGCAACAGGAGGCAGGAGAGGTGCCCTTTTTAGTGAGTGAGTAGGTGGGGTGGGGCAGGTAGCTGAAGGATTTATACTTCTTATGGAAGTTTAGAGCAGGGACTCTGCTGAGAAGGAAGTGGTGTCTGGTGTTTGGGAGTTTGAACGATGTAGAGTTGAAAACATCTCTGGAAAACTCAAGCAGAAAATAAAAATTTTGGCATGTCCTCCACACCCACATGGCAAAGCTGGTACAGTAATTATTATCTAAGTCTAGAACCACTGTTTTGTCCAATATACCATACTGCCAGTGAGAATTTGACAGTTTGATAATTTGTATGGAACTACACTAGCTACAGAGGGACCACAGATATAGTGGGATATACTTCTGAGGGCTCAATGCTGTTTTTCTAATTTTGTTACATAACGTACATGAAGCAACAACAGAGCTTATCCAAAAGGTAGTATGTACACAGAGACTTCCATATGTCTCCATGTGCTGTGAAGACAGCAGACTGGATGGGGAAACATTTTGAGATGTGATTTCTCAACCCCAAGCAAATAGCCTACTAAGGCATGGTTCCAACTGTATGTGAAGTAGAGAGCAGTTTTTTTAAACTTTTAAAAAAAGTTTAAAAGCCAAGAAAAAAGATAAAGAACCAAACTAGGGATAAAGGAGAACATTTTATCCCACAAGAAGAGCAGCAAACATCCCAAGGGAAGCATCTCAGAAATTGAAAAGGCCAGCTCACTGTATCTTGCTTTCTTAGTAGGACTGCATGTTGTGAAACTAACTCTTCTTCTGGTCTTCCTCTGACTAGAGAGTGAAAAGCAGGTTGTAATGTATTTACTGGCTAAAAGTTTTTCACCACCACTGTAACATTTACGGTCAATATCATTTTTTTAGACTCCATCATTTGTTTGCATATTTGAAAAAGTCCAGGGTGCACTCACGGGTCAGTGTGAATCTACACGCATGGAGTGATGAGCTCTATCGTGAAGGCAGGCCCTCTAGCTGACCCATAGATGAAGAAAATGGGAGGGGTTCTTGCTTTGAAGTGGATTATTTTCTCCGATGATACATTACATGATCTATTCTCTTATTATCCCAAATAGAAGGGCCTGTTCCTATAAACTAGTTGGGCCTTTCTAATGTGTATCACCAGGAGAGAAATATCAGTGGAAGTATGAGCAAGTTGGAATTAGAACAGATATTATAATTTACTTTTTTGTGGGGAGGGGTGGAAGGCTAAGGGAGAGAGGATTTCACCAAGTCAGTATTTATCAATATATACAGACTTGGTTATTTTGGATTGCCCAATTATACACTACATTAATACTCTATGTACTGCATTACATTTTATAGTGACACTATAAATTTATAGTAGTCACATTTATAGTGACTACTACAAATGCTGGCAGATACAACCAAAGTTGTATCAGATGTGGCTCTAGCATCATCCAGTGGGATCTCTACCTCTTTCTAATCATCTATCATAGAAAGCAATAGAAGGCCATGTTTGTCACAATGATAATTTGATAACTTAGAGTATGTTTCAAACATGATGGTTCTGCCTTACCTCAACTGGAGATGAGTGTTCCCCTTCATCCAGGATCCTGTCCCTTGAATGAATGTCCTTCAGGGCCTGTTGGGATAGGATGAGCTGTGGGTGATGGGCAGTCCCCCAGCCTCATCATGTGGATCTGACACATTCTGGAGTGGGTTGTGGGGGGTACCTTCAGGCTGAGAACCACAGATATACAATATAGACACTGAAATATTTGTAAGGCATTTCTTCTGTTAATGAGGGATATTTTATGTTATATATCTGAATATATAAATTTATCTATGCCTGCTAAGGAGAAAAAACAATTAGCTAAATCAGAAAAGATCCTTTTTCTTCACAAATGTTGAGCATCCTTAATCTAAAAATCCAAAAGATTCCAAAATGGGAAATTGTTTTTTTAATTGGTTCAACATAGTCTTGCATATTGAAGGGATTCGTTGCTTCACATACTTTTTGAGCAACATGATGTCACAAGGGAAAAATTTCACACCTAACCTCCAGTGACTATATTCAATCAAAAAGCAAATGTATAACACACAGTGTATTTTGCAACCCCAAGGGCAAAAGGACCTCCCCAGCCCTTCAACTGTAATATACAAACTTTTTCATGCACAAAATTATTAAAAATATTTTAAAATTACCCTTAGGCTATATGTATAAGGCCTTTGTGTAACAAATTTCCCATTTAGATTAGGGTGTCTTGACGTACACATCTCATTACGCGTATGCATTTATTCTCAAATCCCCCCAAATGCGAAATCCACAACATTTCTAGTCTCAAGCATTTCAGATAAGGCATATTCAACCTGTATTTTAATTCTGATTACCCAAATGCTTTGTAAGAGGATTAACCTTGTTTGCATGTTTTACTGGCCCATGAATAAGTGACAATTCATTTTGGATCTTACAAGATCTTGTTTCTCCTATCTTGAAGCCAGCTAAGCCCACACTTGCCATGCAGATAGCTCTGCTCCAGACTTTTATGTCTTAAGCCACAGGCCAAAGGGACAACTGACAAAATTGCAAATTAATCTTTGTCCTGCTGATATTTTCTTAGACATTGTTTTAATCTATAGGATGTGGATCAGTGGTAGAACACTTTCCTGGCATGTGTGAGGCCCTGGGTTCCATTCCCAGCACTGGAATAAATAAATATTAATAATTTGTGTTTCAGTAGGAGGGAATACATATTTTCTTAGTCTGTTATTTTGTTAGAACCACTAGATGCAGATTTCAAACTCACTGAGAAAAAAATACCCCTTTGATAATCACTACTTTATGGCATACACATGGAAAGTACCAGACTCACTTGGAACATTTTTCTCAAACTCTTTAGAATAAAATACTTCAAGTAGTAGACACAGTTTATCTAGATTCAAAGCTGTCTCTATCACTTACAAATTGCAACTTTGGGTATGAGGTGAGGAAAACCGATAGGAATTGCCCTTGACTTTTGTGATTTTATAAAGAGCAGCTAAGCATATGGATGCACTTCTCAGAATAGGGGCTCTTTTCTAGTTTGGAGCACAGGGGGGCATTTATAAGTGAGGAAAAACAATGGCAAACATTGATATGGTGCTTATAATGTACCAGTCATAGTCCTGATTGCTTCATATATGGTAAACCATTTAATAATTTATAACTACTCTTTGAGGTTGTATTCTCAGTAAATCTATTTTAAGGTGAGGAAATAAAGAGGTTAAGTAGTAAACCTGGGGTTTGAATCCAAGTAGTTTGTCTGCAAAGCACATGTTGTTAGCTCTTATTCTGTTCTGTGATACACAAGAAAAGTGAGTTGATTTCAGTTTAGAGAAAGCATTGTAGAGTAATGGACTGTATTTATGGAATATTCTTGCTCTAGTTACTCTACTTCCCATGTCTTTCCATGTTGCCCGTCATGCTTTGCTCAAGTAATTACATTGGCATTTTCGGCTACTAGTGGCAATAATTTATTTTTCAGAAGGTAGTCAGGAAGGATAGAATAAATTGGGGAAAGAAGAATGATAAGAGAATGAAAGTTTATTGACTCAGATTCACTATGTTGTAAATGACAAAAATCAATGCAAATATGTTTTAAAAGGGTGTAATTGATGAGTTCACACAATTGAAGGACCTTAGGATAGATTTCAGGTTTGCAACTGCAGTTGAACAATGACTAAATATTTTTGTTATTTCTAACTCTATATTATGTCTACTGAGGGTTTAGTCTCATTCTTATATTGGTTTCTATCAAGCGGGCAAATGGTCTTTAAGATTTCTAAGTGCCATATCCACATCATTTAATACACAGAATCTCCTGGTTGTGTTTGAGAAAACCCTTTTTCAGTCTCATTGGCACAGAGTGGGCCATTTGGCCATCTCAATTTGGAGCAGGCTCATAGGATTATAATTTGTTTGGGTCCATGAAACATGCCCCCATCTAATGGCACCGGTGGAATAAAATTCCATATGCCTGGAAGAAATATTGATAATGAATAAAAGTAGAATAGTTGCCAAGCAAAGTGATATCTAGATTTGCCTCAAAATTTACAGCATGTTTGGTCAGAGACTCTATACACCAAGGGTCAATAGAATTTAGCTTAGGGCTGGGCATGGTGGCAATACCTGTTATCCCAGTGGCTTGGGAGGTCAAGGCAGGAGGATCGCAAGTGCAAAGCCAGCCTCAGTAACTCAGTAAGGCCCTGAATACTTTAGCAAAAACCTTTGTCAAAATAAAAAACAAAAAGGGCTAAGGATGTGGCTCAGTGGTTGAGCACTACTGGGTTCAATCCCAGAAACCAAAAGAAAAAATAAATTTAGCCTAGGAACCAAATCTGGTTTGCCAGACTTTTTTATAGTCTGCAAGTTAAAATTTTTATTGTAGTAAAATACCAGAAGTTTTAACATTTTAACCATTTTAAAGTATACAATTCAGTGGCATTAGGACATCAGCAATATTGTGTGTGACAATCACAATACATAATACAGAACATTTTCATCATTCCTAATGGGAACTTTATACTAAAAATTTAACCCTTCATATCCTGCCTTTCCTACCCAGCCATTGGCAGCTACTCATTTCCTTTTTCTCTCTAGAGATTTGCCTATTCTGGGTATTTCATAAAATGAACTCTTAGAACATTTGGCCCTTTGTGTCTGGTTTCCCTTACTTAGCATGCTTCATGGTCTGTCCATATATATTGTAGCATGTATTAGCACTTTCTTTTCTTTCTTTTTTATAGCTGCTTAACTAGATGGATATACCACACTGTGTGTACCCCTTCATGTGCTGCTGGACACTTGGGTTACTTCTACCTTTTGGCTTTTGAGAATGGAGCTACAATGAATATTCATGTATAAGTATTTGTCTGCTTTTACTTCTTTTTAGTATTTACCTAGGAATGACTGCATCATTTCCTATGTGAATCCATAGGAAAACCACAGAAAGTTTTTACATTTTTAAGTGGTCAGAAAAGACATAAAAAAGAATAAAAGAATAGTTTTTGAATTTCCTATGTAAAAATTATAGGAGATTGAAATGTTATGTCTATAAATAAAGTTTCATTGGAACAGAGCCATGCTCATTTGTTATCTATTGTCTGAGGACTCTTTTGTGCTACAGTAGGAAATGAATAATTTGTAGACAGTTTTAAAGTAAAATAGTCTAAAGGCAAATCTGCTTTTTTATTGTCATACAATAACAATTATAATTAACGTTAGGGATAAAACTACTCCTCCAATAGTTACAAAAGTATTTTCTTGGATTAAGTTCTTAAAATAATGTGCTTACTGATGAATTTTAGTAATATATGTGTACACTTCACATTAGTATATTTTAATTACTTATCCTTTAATAAACATTGTATTATACCTGAAAATTTAGAGATATGCATTCTACATTTGCCCATATATACATGGACTTATCTCTATATTTGAGTCTCAATGAGATACCATTACAACGAAATACCTAATATAACTAACTTATAAAGAGAAAAGATTTTGGAATGGTGGCTGAGTCAGAACTTCCAGCAACTATCTCTCCACAGACACCCTCAGTTGAACAGTTGTAAATACACCAAGGTATTTTCAGAAGACCTAAGAAAGCCGGTGAGGGACCATAGTGATTTAATGAAGATGGGAAGGAAAGAATCGCCTACATCATCCCTCCCACAATTCCAAGCAGCTCGCTATGGAGAAAGATACCTTTCCATTTTTAGTCAGTTTTTTTTTTTCAGGTATGACTAAAAACTTGACAAGAACAATTTTAGGAGGAAAAGTTTATTTAGGGACTCAGAGTTTCAGAGGTCTTGGTCCACAGAAGGCCAGCTTTGTTCCTCAGGGATCCATGTGAGGCTGAACATCATTGAGAAGGCCCCAGGAAGCAGGGAGCTCAAGGTGTCACACTGGTAAGCAGATCAGAGAGAGAAACTCCACACTAGATACAGAATAAAATCCCAAACGATTTTATTTATCCCCACCTCCAGCCACACCCTACCAGCCTACAGTTGCCCTTTTTAAGGGGATTAACTAACTGATTGGGTTAAGGTTTTTATAACCTAATCATTTTACCCCAGCCTTCCTGAAATGTTGCATGTGAGCTTTTGGGGGATACCTAACATTCAAACCATAATGCTTTCCATTTGGGGGAAAGAGAATTAAGCCCAGGCCTTAGACGTTAAACTCAGTATCAAGTCTTCCCTGTGGAACCCAATGTTGGGCAAAACCCATCCCAACCAGGGAGTCAAGAATTGTGGCCTGAGCCACTAGAACTGTGCCAGAACAGATGACCATAATTACCAACCTTCCTCCAACCTCAGGCAGCAGCGGGGAGAACAAGAGTCTACCTGCTGGGGAGCAGGGCTTGAAAGCTAACATAGGGTTTTGCCTTATAACAGTGCCAGGGATACCATGGTGAGTCTCAGCCCCTGGTAGAAAATGAAGGCCCCATATGCAGGCCAGAGCTCCTAGACAGAGGCTCTACATTAGTGTTGACATCAGGCAGAGACCTGTGCACCAGAAAAACAGACTGAAGCTTCAGCTCACATCCCTGCTTGCTACAGCATGGGCCTCAGTGTATACCTAAGACAGTGCAGATACCTGTGGTTCTGAAAATCAGGTGTCACCCAGCTTAGCACTAGTCTACATGGCCGAGGGACTGCCTTCACCAGCATTACTTCAAACTTCAGCAGCTTAGTATGGTGTAAGACCACATTTTCTAGAAGTGGGGCAGGGTAATAAGGACAAGTCTGTCCAATTATGCCAGGCTGTTTAAACCTAAAAGTGGGCAAATCTTAATGACGCCTTTCCCCCAGTTCCCACATGTGCATGATGGAGCCTCTGGAACAGCTCCAGTGCCAGAAGACATGAGACCCTAAGTTTATCAGACTCATATTCCAGCTGGCATCACTTGTGGATGTTTGCATCTTGGACTATAATTCCACCTCAGCAAAAGACAGCCCCTGAGCAATGTGGGCCTTGGTCCTATCCCAGTGTTAGTGTTGGTCTTTATGGGTTGTGGTCTTAGTGTATGATGTAGTTCGGTGGCATCAGTGGCCAAAAGTGTGCCATAGGAGCCTGGGGCTGGTCCATCAATATGAAATCATCTTAGAGCCACGGAAAAATTGCAGAGCCAGACCATAAGTCAGTAACTGTAGACAAGTCACTTGGACCCAGTTGTCCCCTGGGAGAGCCTTGTGAGGACACAGTGCTCTTTCTTTATACTTTTTGGCTCCTTCTGAATAACACACCATGAGTGAAATTGAGATAAACCTGGTTTTGATTGCCCTCTAGTATGGAAACCACAACAACACATCAATGTTAGACTCCTAGCAAATTGGGATGTGGGTGCCCCTCAGTGCTGAGATAGTGGAAGTGACTGCATACTCAGAGAAGATAAGAATCCTGCTTAGAATTTCTGGAAAGATGTCACAAATAAGGCCAGGTTAGGGAGACTGGCATAAATACCTTAATCCATTAATACATACATAACACTGCATACCAATATGCATCAAGAGCTTTCAGGAACCATGATTTCACCTAATATTCAAAATAAGGTATTAGAAACTAGACACAAAGAAATAGAAACAATTAAAAAAATTAAACAGAAATTCTTGAACTGAAAAAATACACCCAAAAAAACATAAAAAAAAGAAAAAATACACCCAATGAAATAAAAACCATAGGATAGAATGCAATAATAATAGGATATATCAGAGAAGAAAATTTAGTGAACTCAAGACTGGATAGTTCAAAATATACAATTGGAGGAAAAAAAGAAAAAATGAAATGAAATGAAAGCTCCCTATGGCAACATTGGGAGACTATTAAAAGAACAAATGTTTCCAAAGGGATAGAGAGAAACAAAACTTACCAAACCTAAAGATGGGTAAAGTATCTAAGAACAGGAAAGTCAAGGTCATCAGTCAAATTTAACTCAACCAAGGCTACTACAAGGTATCCTATAGTCAAGCACTCAAGATATTGAGAGATTCTCAAGGCTGAAAGAGAGAAGAAACAAATAATACATAGTGGTTTGTACTAATTTCACTTGATTTATCAGCAGAAACCTCACAGGCTGGGAAGGAGTGGCAGGAGATTTTCACAGTACTGAAGGAAAGAAAGCTGTCAATCAATAATACCATAGCCTGGGACTGGAGCTCAGTGGTTATAGTGCTTGCTTGGCATACACAAAGATGTGGGTTCAAACCCCAGCACCACGTACACAAGGAAGTGTTGGAGCAATGAAAGCCACGTGGAAACTAAATAAAGTTGATTCTCTTTCTCTCTTACTGTCCCTCTCTCTTAAAAAAGATGCTGTAGTCAGTAAAACTATCATTTGGAAATGAAGAAGTGATAAAGACATTCCCAAACAAATCAAAGAATATATCTTCATCAGACTGGATGTATAAGTGTTAAGGGAAGTTCTTTTTTTTTTAAACAAAGAGAGGGACAGACATAGACAGAGACAGAATCAATTTTATTTTTTAGTTTTTCATCTGACTTTCATTGCTCTGTCACTTTTCGGTGTTCACGTGCTGGGGTTTGAACCCTCATCCTCATGCTTGCCAGGCAAACACCGTAACTGCTGAGTCACTGCTTCAGCCCCAAGAGAAGTTCTTTAAACTGTAAGAGATGTTAATTAATAATTAGAAAATGTGGAAAGATGTAAGACTCATTGGTAAATGTAATGATACAAATTCAGAATACTCTAATATTGTAGCATGGTACATGAACATGTATCTTTAGTATGAAGACTTCTAAAACCAGAACAGTTAAAAATAGGTACATTAAAATATTAAGGGAGGGGATGGAGCAGAGGCTCAGTGGTTGGAGTGCTTGGACGGGCATTCCTGAGGACCTGGATTCAAACCTCAGTTCCACACACACAACTGAGTGTCAGAGAAACACAGGCCAGAGGAAAAAATAAATAAAATTGATTTTATCCCCTTTCCTTCTCTCTTTTTAAAGATATTAAAAATATTAAGGGATAGGAATTATAGAAAAAGAAATAGGATATCAGATATTCAAAATATGGTGAGAAATGGATTTTAAATGTAGTTTTCTCCATACATTTTATTTTGTTCTTTTGTTTCTATACTTATTTTTGTGATAATTTTAAATTACTATAATTAAAAATAGCTTGTTATAATCAAAAATTGTATTTTATAAGCCTCATAGTAACCAAGAAAGGAAACCTATAATAGACAATCCAAAAATAATAAGGAATAAAAAACATTGACTAATTGGCATACTACAGCCACATAGCCACATCAATGTTTATAGCAACACAATTCACAATAGTTAAATTATGGAATCAACCCAGATGCCTGTTACTAGATGAGTGGATTAAGAAATTGTGACATAAACATACAATGAAGTTCTACTCAGCTATTAGAAAGAATCAACTTATGGTGTTTGCTGGCAAATGGATGGAAATGGAGAATATCATGTTAAGTGAAATTAGCCAAACTCAGACTCCAAAGTCTTTTTCTCTCGTCTGTGGAAGCTAGAGTAAAATAAAAGAAAGGGGGAGGGAGGGATAAGATTTCATAAAAAAGCATTCAAATACACATTAATAGAAGAACTGAAGGAAGTCATGTGGAGTAGAGAAAGAAAAAGAGGAAAAAGGAGGAAGGATGGTAGGGAAAAAAGGGAAATCAGCAGAAGCAAGGAACCAGGGGACTGGAGGATAAAGGGGGTAATGTTGGGATACTATACTGGCCAAATTTTATTGCTATATTGTGTGCATGTATGAATATGCAACAACAAATTCCATCATATGCACAACTTTAATGCACCACTAAAAATTAAAAAAAATGAATAGAGTAAATCGCTTAACCACAAAGGAAGATGGAAAGTGAGGGAGAAAGGAAGGAAGTAACTGCAAGAGAACTAGAAAATAAGCTCTGAAATTCTGTAGTAAAAACCTTAACTATCAAAATAACCTTGAATGTAAACAGATAAATTATTCAATTAAAAGACATGTGATTGAAGAGTTAAAAATAAGACTCAATGATACATTGCTTGCAATAAATTCACTTCATTTCTAATGACACAGATATGGAAAGTGAAATGGATGGCATAAGATATTCCAAGAAACTACAATCCAAAAGAAATACTTATATCAGATAAAAGAACTTTAACTGAAGGCAGCAAAGAGATAAGAAGTTCATTATATAATGATAAAGGGGTAAATTAAGCAAGAGAAATTCTAAATATATATGCAACCAATATCAGAGTACCCAAATAGATAAAGCAAGAATTAATAGACATAATGGGAGCAATAGATGCTAATGTAATAATAGCTGGGGACTTTTGACACCCCATTTTCAGAAGTGGAAAGATTATTTTTTGTTTTTTCCATATTTTTATTGGTGCACTATAGTTGTACATAATGATGGGATTTGTTGTTATATATTCATTCATGCCACAATATAATAATTTGGCCAATTTCCCTCTCAAGCACTTACTCCTTCCCTCATGTCCCTCGTTCTTTTCCTTTACTGATCTCCTTTTAATTTTTTTTTTACTTTTCCACTTTTTATTGATTATGTAGGAACTATTTAGTATCTTAGAGGTATGAAATGGAACTATTACTTTGAAAAAAAGTCAAAGATGTAGCAGAGCTAGATTATTCTAGACCAAATGCACCTAATACATTTATAGAACGTTACATCCAACAGCAGTTGAACACATACTTTTTCTCATCAGTACATGGAATTTTCTCCAGAACAGGCTATATCAGAGACCACAAAGTAAGTCTTAACAAATTCTAAAAAACTGAAATCATATTGAATATTTTTTCTGACCATAATAAAACTAGAAATCAACAAGAAGAGCATTGAAAACTATACAAATACTTGGAAATTAAGCAACTTAACTTCTGAACAATCAGTGGATCAGGGAATAAATCAAGAGAGAAATTAAAAAATTTCTTAAAACAACTGAAAATGGAAACATAACAAACTAAAACCCATGGCATATAATAAAAAAGTACTGAGAGAGAATTTTATAGCAATCAATGCCCATATCAAAAAAAAGGTAGAAAGTTCTCAAGTACAACACCTATTACTGTATCTCAAGGAAATATAAAAGAATAAACAAAACTCCAAATTAGTAGAATAATAAAGATCAGATCAGAAATATATGGAATGGAAACTAAAAAGCAATATGGAAGATCAACAAAACAAAAAGATGGTTTTTGAAAAGATAAAATAAAATGGACAAATCTTTTTCTATACTAAGGAAAAACCGGAGATTAAAAGGCAGTCATTAAAACTGACACCACAGAAATAGAATTACTAGACATGGTTATATACCACAATATGCCACCAAATTTGACAATCTTGGAGAAATGGAAAAATTTCTAAACACACAGACCTTACCAAGACTGAATCATAATGAACTAGAAAACCAGAACAAACCCCAAAATAAGTAACAATGTTGAATCAGTAATGAAAAGTTGCCCATCAAAGAAAGGCCCAGGACCAGATAACTTCACTGTTGAATTCTACCAAACACTTAAAAAGAATGTAGCCTGGTATGGTGGTGCATGCTTGTAATCACAGTGACTTGGCAGACTAAAGCAGAAGGATCTCAAATTTGAGGCCAGCCTCAGCAATTCAGTGAGACCCTCAAAGACTTAGCAAGATCCTGTTTCAAAAATAAAAAATAAAAAAACTCGGGATAGAGCTCAGGGGTAATGCACCCAAACACAATATGGGTGTGTATATATACACACACACAAAACAGTAATAGAAAGAACTAATACCAACTCTTCTTAACTTATTCCAAAACCAGAAGACAAATGAATTTTTCCAAACATATGTAAAGCCAGCATTATCCCAATTCCAAAACCAGGTAAGGATACCACAAAAAAAAAACAAAACAAAACAAAACAAAAAACTATAGGCCAATTCCTTGATGAACATAATTTCAAACATCTTCAACAAAATATTAGCAAGCTGAATCCAACCACACAAAAGGATTATTCACCATGACCAAGGGGGATTCCTCCTCAAGATGCAAGGATGGTTCAATACTTGCAAATAAATAAGTGTGATACACCAATCAATAGAAGGAAGGGCAAAAACTAATAATCCTAGTAGATGTAGAAAAGGCATGTGATAAAGTCAACATTTCCTCAAGATAAAAATAAATGCAGAACAAATTTGGTACAGAAGGAATATATCTCAACCATTTATAAGTAAATGACTAAACGGTACATTGGATAAAAATGAAAGATTTCTAATATCTGGAACAAGACAAGGATCCCCATTTCACTCCTTTCATTCAATATAGTCCTGGAAATCCTAGTCACAGCAATCAGGCTAGAAAAACAACAGGTATCAGGACAGGAAAAGAAGAATTTATATTGTTTCTATTTGCAGATGACATAATGGTATGTGTAGAAAACCCCCAAACACCATCAAAACATTATTGGAATAACTGAATTCAGCAACATTGCAGAATGCAAAATCAGCATACAAAATTTAGAAACACTGCTAATATTTCAATAGCAAATTACATGAACCAGATATCAGGAAAGTAATCCCATTTATAATAGGTACAAAAATACAAAACCTAGGAAGAAATTCAAAGAACTAAAAATTTTTGTATAATGAAAATTATAAAATATTGATGATGAAGTTAAAGAGGACACAAAAATATGAAAGGTTATCATGTATTCATGGATTGGAAAACCCAAAGTTGTTAAAATGTCCGTACTGCCTGAAGCAATCTACAGAGTCAATGTAATTTCTATTGAAACACCAATAACATTCTTCATAAAAATAGAAAAAACAATTCTGAAATTTATATAGAACCATTTAAAAGAACCCAAATAGCGAAAGATATCTTGAGGAAAAAGAACAAAGCAGTGGACATTACATTACCTGACCTCAAAACATACTATGAAGCTATATAACAAAAAGTGCATGGTACTGGCATAAGTTGGTCTAGTAGCATGAGTTAAATCCAGATAAGATGTAATGCTTTACAATCTAATACTTTTTATAGAGATATAGTGGGAAGGGGAAGGGAGGGATAAGGGAGGGTAATTGCGGGGGGCACTCCTGGCGATAATTGCAATATCCAGAATATATACACATTTTATATTATTTTGTTAAAATCTTGTAAGGTTGTTCAAAAATAAAAAAAATTAAAAATTATTAAAAAAAACAGACAGATTGATAAAACAGCAAGCTAAACAAAGTCACTAAACAATAGCCAACCCATTTTCAACCAAGATGCAAGAAAAATCATTGAAGAAAAGATACTGCTTTTAATAAGTGGTTTTGTGAAAGTAGGGTGTCTGCTTCGAGAAGAATGAAACTAGACACTTGTAACTTACTAGTTCCAAAAATAGGGTGCTGGAGCGGGGCTCGGTTGTTACGGAGCTTGCCAGGAATTCTCAAGTACACAGGTTCAAACTCCAGCACTCATGTACACAACTAAGTGTCAGAGCAACGAAAGCCATGTGAAAAACTCAATAAAAAATTGATTCTCTCTCTCTCTCTCTCTTTCACTGTTCTTCTCTCTTTAAAAAATAAATAAATAAATTCAAAATGGATTAAAGACTTAAATGTGAGACCTGAAACTATGAAACTACTAGAAGAAAATAGAAAAATGGTTTGGGTCAGTGAAATGGGCAAAGATTTTTGGACAAGACTCCTATACACAAAAAACAAAAACAAAATACATAAATGGGATTAAACTAAAAATCTGCACAGCAAAGGAAAAACAATCAATAGAATGCAGAGATAACTTTCAGAAACAGGGAAATACTTTTTTAATCCATATTTTTATTGGTGCACTATAGTTGTACACAATGGTGTTCAATGTTACATATTTGTACATGCAATTTGGCCAATATTATTCTCCTTTATTTAGCCTTTTCCTCCCTTCTTCTGCCCCCTGGTCCCTATCTGATTTCTTTTCAATTGTCATGAGATTCTCTCCCCGCTTTATTTTCCATTTTGAGAAAATATTTTCAGACTATACATCTGATAAGGGATTTATATCCAGAATATATGTGACATTCCAAAAACTCAATAGCAAAAGTATGAGTAACATGATTAAATAATGGGCAACAGATCTAAATACATTTATGAAAACATACAAATGGCTGACATATACGTGAAAAATGCTCAAATCATTAATTATCAGGGAAATGATTATCAGAACTACAATAAGACATCACCCCCTCCCCAGTAAGAATGCTTATTATCAAAAAGACTAAGAAATGCTAGCATGAATACAGAAAAAAGGTAATCCTTGTATACTATTGGTGAGAGTGCAAATTATGGAAAACATTATGGAAAACAATATGGAGGTTCTTCAAAAACTTAAAGATGAAACTACGATATGATCCAGTAATCCCAGTAGGGGTTATATTTCCAAAGGAAATGAACTCAGTATTTCAGAGACATTTGTACTCCCCTGTTATTGCACCACTATTCCCAAGAGCCAAAAAAATGGAAATAAGCTAAATATTCATAATATGTACAATAAAATCCTATTATTTATGATAATGTGGTTGGAACTGGAGATCATTATTACAAAGTGAAATAAGACACAGAAGGACAAGTACCACATGATCTCATTCGTGGGGTTTTCAAAATCTCATCTCATAGAAGCTGAGATAGAATAGTGGTTACCAGAGACTGCAGAGAGTGAGACAGGGGTGAGGGATGGGAAAGAGTAGACCAATGGGTATCAAGTTACAGTGAGACTGGAGAAAGAATTATTGGCATGCTATTACCCAGTAGGATGATTGCAGATATCACTGATAGACTATACATCTCAAAAAACCCAAAGAAATGATTTTGAGTTTTCATCTTAAAGAAATAACAAATGTTTGAGGAGGAAAATATGGTTAACCTGATTTAAACATCACACTGTGTGTGTGTGTGTGTGTGTGTGTACACATACACAATGGAGTTCTACTCAGCAATTAGAAACAACGATATTATGGCCTTTGAAGGTAAATGGATGGCAATGGAAGAAATCATGCTGAGAGAAATTAGCCAAACCCAGAGACTCAAGGGTAAAATGTTTTCCCTCATTTGTGGAGGCTAGAGCAAATCCTAGGCTTGGGTGTAAGGTAATCAGTTTCTTGTACTAGACTCACCAAAGAAGTAGCAATACATGATCTAAGGGAACTATAGATATGAAGGGGAGGGAGTAGGAAAGGGAAAGGTGGGATAGCAATGAGAGAGAGGGAAGATAGGGAGGGATTTAGGGAGATAAGCAACAATGTAATATACTCTTCATCTTCCCCCAAAAGCCAAATAATACTTATGCATTCATTTAATTCTGAAAAATTCATAATCATGTGTATATATATATATATATATGTACATTTATAACTGTTATAGGGGAGAAATAAAGAAGAATAAGAGACTGGGGTGTGGGTGATGTGGGCGTGACTCTGGATTAGGATCAAATACATATCATATTACTTCATATGCATTTATGATTGTACAACTCAACTAGTTAGTAATAAAAGAAAATTTTGAATACCAATAACAAAAGAAAAATCCTTTTTTCCCAGAAAATATCACATAATAAGATTAAATATTTATGGTGCCTGACTGGCATTTGCAAGGACACAAGTTTAAACCCCAGCACCATGTGTACAATGAAGTGTTGGAGCAACTAAAGCCACATGAAAAACTAAATAAAATTGATTCTCGGTTTCTCTCTCTCTCTCTCCATATATATATATATATATATATATATATATATATATATATATATATATATGAAGGTTTTAAATATGAAGCTTTCCTTTGGCAGGAAAATTTTTCTCCAATTTAGTGTATTTTTTTCCTCTAACATTTTTTTTTTGTATTACTGAGAAAACAGAAAAATTAGTGTTCCTTATAAAATGCCAAACTTTATATAGTACTTGTTTTCTACTTTCTCCTCCATCACTTCCTCTTTATTTTCCAACACACTGACAAGTCAGGTCCATTCTTTTTCATCCTAACCAATTAAACGTGCCCCCCACCCAACTTCCATGGTGAATCAGCAGCAGCCACTGTCAACACTATTTTAACATTAGGGAACCTAAGAGTAGGTGGCATTCTTTATTATTATTATTATTGAGAAATGTATTTGTTGAACAATCATATAAGTTTTTATTGAAATAATATCATATGAATATAGATTCTGAAGATTAGATTTACCCCCAAGAGTGCCCCCCCAATTACCCACCCCATCCCTCCTCTCCCCTTCCCAAAACATTTCTAAAAATGTATTAGGTTGTATAACATTGCAACTTATCCGGATTTAACTCATGATAACAGACCTCCTTTCTTTTTAATGTTATGGTATTTTAAATTATAGCTAGAGATGTTAGAAAAGACTTTTAGAGAATGGAAACTCTTTATGTCTACAATTATGGATATTGTTTTACAAATCCAGGTGGGGCAGATGTACAGAAAAGTATTATCTTTAAATCAGAACAAACTTCCTCATGTTTGTCTTGTTTCCCAGATACTTGAACTATGTTATATTTTAAATTTCTTTTTATTTCTTTTTAATATCCATGAACTGTTTTGAAGACCCAAGTTAGTCAGCCTTCTGTTGCTGTGGTGACATACCTACGATAAGCAGCTTAAAGGAGGAAAGATTATTTTGGCTCATGGTTTCAGAGGTTTCAGTTCATGGTTACTTGGCTCCATTGCTTTTGGGCCTGGGAGTGTGTGGTGGAGCAAAATTGCTCAACTAAGGGTGGCCAGGAAGCAGAAAGCAAGGGAAGGTCTTGGGTATCAATCTGTCTGTCCAGGGCACACCCCCAATGACTTAACTTCTTCTCTCTAGGCCTCACCTCTGAAAGGTTCCACCAACTCCCAGGAGTGCCACAGGCTGCCAATAAAGCCTTTAGCACATGAGCTTGTGGGGGAGATTTAAGATCCAAACAATATCAAAGTCTATGTGAAATGTGCAACCTATAACCTAATATATTTGCATGTGTCTTTAATGTAATTTCAGATTTGGTTTATATTACAACCTTTTGTTATACTGAGTTCAACATATTGAGAGTTCTTCACTTGCAACTTCACAAAGAAAGCAACCACCTGACATCTGGGAGGTGGCCTGGCATTATTATCTAGGCCTTGGGATTCTCTGTTAAATATAAACAATCTCACAGAACACCAAAATCACACAAGGCCACTCTGTGACCATGATTAAATGAATCGAAAACCAAAAACATTCCTGCAATTTTGTCTAAGCACAAACAAAAAGTCATTGAAAACTACAAAAATATTAAATATCCTCTTTTCCTGACTGATGTGAGTGAATGATGCTTCTTTATTCATTATAGCTTCAGCCTACCTTCAATCTTCTCCTTTTAGAAAAGGACAATAGAGGGACTGGAGTGGTGGCTCAGCAGTTATGGCGCTTGCCCAGCATGCACAAGTACACAGGTTTAAACCCCAGGACCCATGTACACAACTAATTGTCAGAGCAACGAAGGCCACGTGAAAAACTCAATAAAAATTGATTCTCTCTCTCTCTCTCTCTCTCTCTCTCTCCTCTCTTAAAGAAAAGAACAGGAAAAAAAAAAAGGGCAATAGATAATACCAAATCATAGACTCTCCTCTGACAGCACTCAACCCAGAGCAATGCTTCACTTTTTGGAATCATCCAAAAGTCGTCTAGCATAAAACCAAATCCTGCTAGTCTTTTCTGATGTACCCCACAGTTTCCCATGGGGTAAATTCTCCATCTTTGCAATGAGCAACAGACTCACCTACTTAACTGCAGGGATGTTACTGGTGGTTTTGGCTGGAGAGTACTGGCAATCTCATCTATACATTGATTTGGGGAAAGTGGCAGGCTAAGGTACTTTATTTAATGAATATAGCACCATGTTTAAGTCACAAATGGGCCTTCATTCAATTTATGCCAAGTATAACATTTCTCAAAAAATTGTTTACCTATAGAAATTCATGATTTCAATTTGACTTCTAAAACTCTCTGAAGGAGGTTATATTCAATAGACCACCTAATAATTTTTGGTGACCATTAGCGTGATTCTGATCACAGTGATTCTTCCAAATGTCCTTGACAAACACAGCATTTTCAGTTCCAAATGACACAGGCCTGAGATGGCTCTTTGTGGTCTTTGTAAAAAAGATTAGGTGCTTTCTGGGCTGGAAAAGGTGAGGTTCTGGTGTGGCTTAACTTTCTCACCTTATTTTTCGTCTTTCCCATCCAGAAATACACTGGGTCATCTAACCTTTATTCCCATTTACCTACTTTTCTTTCCGTTTTATTTTGGAATCTTGGTCACAGGGGTCAGTAATTCGACTGGCATGAAGATGTGATGATATTGATAGATGGAAGAATGACAATGTAGGGAAAGAAAAGAGTTTCCGTTTAAAGTATAACAAGAGGGCTCAAGTTTCCTCCATGAGCAAGGCCTAAAGCAGACAGTCAGGGAAAGTCTCCTGGCCTCCAGTCAACCACCCTACTCCCTGCAGTAGTATCTCAGCAGGCCCAGCCTTTGTGTGTTTTAAAAACAATTCTTATATCTCAGGAAGAATCCATAGAAAAATCTATTGCTGTTTTTACAGTTACTCTTTGATTTACCTAATGAAGGGGAGGAAATGTATAAATTAAACAAGAAGGGGAGGAAATTCATCAATTAAACAAATTGGGGTTAGTTTCTACTTATTCTTCAATTTAATGGTTGGTTTTAATTATATACTCTTTGAAAACATATTAGAAATTTGGCACTGGTCAATTGCCTCACAACAGTAAATAATGATTTTTTTTATGTCATAATTATATCCTCTTTAATCATTATGGACTCATGGCTTCTCACAGACTTCCAGTTTCATTCAACCTCTGAAACGCAGCTACTTGTGAAAACATCCCTATTTTCTAGGCAGATTTCCCAGATTTGTCTTGATTTCTCCCATTTTTATACTAATTTCCAAATAGTGTTGGTTTCTTTTGGTGAGGCATGGAGACCAAAATTCATTTACTAGCATTTACACTACACTATTTTACACAGCTACCAGATCAAAGAGGGTGACTCAGAGGTTACCCACTACTAAATTCAGAAGAAAACATTTATAATTTTAGATGACAATGAACTTTTTGCAATTTATTATTTTTCTTGCTTTGAGATTTTAGTCTTTTTATTTATTCTCTATTATTTCTACCTTTCCACTAACTTTGATGCTATATATGCATGATAGGATCAAGTATGTACATAATTCTAAACTAAATGCTTATTTGCATTGTTCCATGAGAGAAAGGAGACCTTACATGTCTACTAAAAGCTCTTGTGATGATTAGGCACAACATACATAATACTCCAGGGCACAATGTTGTGGAATATATCCTAATTGTAAACACTAATGCCAGAAATAATTTAAACAATGAAATGCTCTATTAATTTTCCATGGTTTTTGAGGTAGGAGACAATGGAACTTAGCCTCAAGGATTTTTTAAAGTATAAACTTTATTAAGATATAACGCTTATACCATATAATTCACCCAAAATATATAATTCAATAGATTTTAATATATCAGCTTTGTAAAACCATCAAAAAGACAAATTTTAGGAAATTTAGTTACTTCACAAAAATCCTTGTACCTATTGGCATTTACCCCATTTCTTGATCCCCTCAGCTTTCGAAACCAATCTTTATACCTGTCTGTATACATTGGACTATTTTGGACAATTTGTATAAATAGAATCATACAATATATAGTCTTTTATGCTTAGCTTATCTTATTTCACATTATTTCACAAAATGCTTTTAAGAGTCAGTCATATTACAGTGTGTATCAGTGTCTGGTTGATTCATACCCCACCATATGTATACTATTGCTTATCACATCATCAGTTGGAAGCTATTTGGGTTGGCTATCCTTTTTGTCTACTGTGAATAATATTGCTATGAACACTAATGTACAAATTTTTGTGTGGACATGTTTTGTTTCACTTGGATATATACTTAGGAGTGCAATTGCTGGGTCACATGACAACTCTATTTCAAGCTTTTGAGGACCTGCCAGACTTTTTCCCAAAATAACAATACAATTCTACACTGAACTGGGAGGATTATACTGTGATTTAGTCATAGATTTTGTTAGATTTTTGTTACCTTTTTTTTCTTTAAGAGAGAGAGGGACAGTAAGAGAGGGAGAGGGAGGGGATGGGGAGAGGGAGAAAGGAAGGGAGAGAAAGGGAGGGGGTCAGAGAATCAATTTTATTTAGTTTTTCATGTGGGTTTTGTTGCTCTGACACTTCATCATGAACGTGGTGCTGGGGTTTGAACTCGCATCCTCGTGCACGCCAAGTAAGCACCATAACCACCGAGCCACTGCTCCAGCCCCAGATTTCTGTTACTCTTAATTTGGAGAGCTGATGTGTATGATTGTACCACAAGAATAAAAATATAATTTATTTTTTATGTTTTTTTTTGTTTTCCATCATGCTATCTAAGAGATTCTGTGTGGGATCTGACTTTTGGCTCCTTTGTTGCATATACTGGAGTAATGAGTAGAGGTAATACTGGAGAAAGTCTAGAGAGTTAATTGATTGACAGAAGCTCTGGGGTATGGAGTTACTTATGGAAGAAAAGACAGATCAAGGAGATGGGAATGATAAGGGATGAAGTTTTGAAGAAAACCAAAAAGAAACTTTGTTGGAGAATAGCTCTTTGGGAAATTGTTGTCTAAAGTATGTTTTTCAGAACATTCCCCCACTAAACATATTGTGTTTATTCTTAAATAGTTTTCTGTAGAAGACTTAAACTTTTGCAAGTCCATTTGCCACTAATTCTGAGAACCCTCTGTGTGTGAATAGACCTTAAGCATACATTTAGTTATATTTGGGACATAATTAATTTTAATAATTTTTATATGTGTTTTATATATATCCCCTTAAAGGCCAGGATGCAGATCTAATTTTTTCATTGTATCATTAAAGAAACCTGGCCCAAAACTCAGAAACTCAAAGGTCGAATGGTTTCAATCATATGTGGAAGCTGGAGTAAAACAAATCAAAGTGTTGGAGAAGGTCAAGTTTATATAATAGATCCATCAAACTTGAGTTAACAAAGGAACTGGGGAAAGTCTGGTCATGTGGTGGGGGAGAGAATGGGGAGAGAAAAGGAGGGTTATAAACACTGTATGGTATACTTTGCACCCTGGAGATGCTAAATAGATCCCATGTAGGCATGTATAACTGGAGAAATCATATATGTAGGATTTCTCCAGTTATACATATATATATATATATATATGTAATCATATATATGTAATTATATATATATATATATATATATATATATATATATATATATATATGTAGGGGCAGGGAGATCAGTGAAGAAGAGAGACCAGGGAGAGGGAGAATGGAGCAAGGGATGTGCTGAGGAAGGAATAAGGCCAAATTATATTGACATAACATGTGCATGTAAAATGTGTAACAACAATCCCTCCAACATGTAAAACTATATATGCACCAAAAAAAAAAAGAAATAAAGAAACTGAAATGAACCTGGCACATAGATGATATAAATAAACAATGAATAATGCTTCCAGCACATGAAATTGCTTGCATCTGCTGTAACATTTCTTTCTTAGCAGATAAAACAGAGACCCTGATGTTGGGCAAACAGGTGCAGTATTAGGTATGGACAGTTGTAAGGACCTCATCACTAGTCTGTGGGTGGGATTAAAAAATAAATTTCAGTCTTGGGGCTGTTTCACTACATCTTCTTCATGGAGCTTCAACGTATTTTACTAAATTTCCTGGTATTAATTGAGATGCTAAATCTATCACTCTTCAGTATCAGAGTAAAACCTTTTGTAAAAAATTTTGATTCTTTAGCTATTTAATAAGTTGAAAGCTTTAATAAGCTCATCATTAAAAAAAAACAGATTTAGCCCCCAAAAGTAACTTAGCAACATAAAGTGTAATGAAATGATTAAGTAAAATGTCTGTGTACATGGAAAGTTGGGCAGGGAAAAGAGTAGTATTTATGAAGTGTTACTCAATGTAGTGACTTTCAAAATTGATTGACAGAGAACTGTTTCTCCAAATAAAAACCAGCCAGAATGATATGAAACAGTCTCACTGAACAGGTGTGGGGTGGGCAGGATGGGATGGGCCTCAAGTTCTTTACTAATGACCCCCCAAAACATCTTCCTTTCTTGCCTTTGAAGCATCCTTTAGAGTTATGGTGCAAAGCACTGATAATGTACTTAGGATAATTTATATTTTCCGGGCATTGTGATGCATACCTGTAATCCCAGTTGCTCACAAGGTTGAGGCAGGAGGATTGCAATTTCTTTTTTTTTTTCTTCAAAAATTTTTTTTTATTTTTGAACAACCATACAAGTTTTAAACAAAATAACATAAAATGTATATAGTTTCTGGATACTAGATTTACCCCCAGGAGTGCCCCCCCCAATTTTCCACCTGTATCCCTCTCTTCCCTTACCCACAGTATCTCTAAAAAAGTATTAGGCTGTATAACATTACACCTTGTCTAGATTTAACACATGATAATAGATCACCTTTCTGAATGGCCAGGATCTAGTTCCAACCTCCACAAATGAAGACATTCAACCCTTGATTCTCTGGGTTAAGCTGATTTTACTCAGCATAGTTTCTTCCATAGCCATCCATTTACCTTCAAAGGATGCAATATCATTGTTTCTAACTGCTGTGTAAAATTCTATGGTATATAATATATACCATGGTATATATGTACCACAGTTTTTGGATCCATTCATCCAGTGAGGGACATCTGGGTTGTTTCCATAGTCTAGCAATAGTAAATTGAGCTGCTATGAACATAGATATTGCTGTGTCCCTATAATGTGCTGATTCTAAATCCCCTGGAAAGATACCCAGGAGTGGAATAGCAGGGTCATATGGTGGGCTCATCCCTAGTTTTTTGAGGATTCTCCACACTGCTTTCCAGAGGGGCTGTACCAGTCTGCAGCTCCACCAACAGTGTGTTAGTGTCCCTATCTCTCCACATCCCCTCCAGCATCTATTATTGTTTATTTTCTTCAT